>CM031679.1:1756250-1766250 GCA_006182925.3 Reinhardtius hippoglossoides
ATTAAATAATAACAAAAGTCCTGCCCTTGAAAGAAAAATTTGAAGGATGTGGAACGGGGGCCCCGGGAGGGTTTTTTTTAATAAAAAGGGGTTCAATTGTTAAAATTTTGACGGGATTTTTCCCCTACTACAGAGTTATACGTGTTTTTTATTTTGCTGTAGAGTATAACAGTGTAATAGTATATATTTGCCTAACAAACTTTTTCCAAATCTAAGAATGTCATTGCAGTGATAACTTCGTTATCGGCATAATTCAATAAAGCATTTGAATAGGATTGAACTAAATGGAAATAGAGAGACTTGAAGTAAAGTAAAGTGAAGTAAAGTAAAGTAAAGTAAAGTAAAGTAAAGTAAAGTAAAGTAAACTAAGGCAAAGCAAAGTAAAGTAACGTAAAGAAGAGTAAAGCAAATTAAAGTAAAGTAAAGTAAAGTAAAGTAAAGTAAAGTAAAACAAAGCGAAGCGACGTGATGGGACATGAAATGAAGTAAAGAAAATTGAATTGAACTCAAACGAACTTGCTTGAATTTGACATCACTTTACTTTATAAGCTCACCGGAAGTGCCTGGCTCCCCCCCCCCCCCCCCCCCCCGCACCTCCGGTCGCTTCACAGAGGCACTGACGGCGGTGTGACGTCACTCCGGAGCCTAGACCCGGCTCGCTGTCACCGCGGAGCAGAGAAGAACCTATGGGGAGGATCAAAGACGGGAACCAGAGGATCACAGACGGGAACCAGAGGATCAAAGACGGGAACCAGAGGATCACAGACGGGAACCAGAGGATCAAAGACGAGAACCAGAGGATCAAAGACGAGCGCCGGAGAACGACAGAGGAGAACCCGTAGAACAATAACAGAACAATAACAGAACAATAACGGACGATCATACAATCATAAAACCCACCGAGGAGACCCGCAGAGGCGTGTGATGACAAGGAGTCAGATCTCTCCGTGTTCACTTCCGCCTTCCACGTAGCCCGTTAAGTCGCCCCACGGGACCTCGGGAGTGTCGCAGCGGCTCAGCAGCGGCTCCCCTCCGGCCTCCAGCGCCCCGGCACACCGGGTAGCACCGGTGCTAAGTGGCTAACTAGCCTGTGAGTAAAGTGAAACCACTGAGGACCGAGAGCCTCCCGCATGGCGCTAATCCTGCTCACCAGGTCCCGGGCACCTTTGATGAAAACGTCCCGGTCTCTGAAGAACGAGTTCCGGAAAGGTAACCGTGAGTTTAACGTGTTTCTGTTTGTTGCTGTGGAGCTTTGTTTGTTTTGATGACATTGAGCTAGCCTAGCTTCGTTGTGTTATTAGCATGCGGGGGGTGTCGTGTTGTCTCCGGCCAGTGGCTGTGTTGTGGTTTCCTGGAAGATGGTGACGGTTCCCAGCAGATAACTGGATGAAACGGAACCAAACCAGACCTGTCATTCAGTGTTTGAATCCATAAATCAATAACCAACCCGGGTCAATCAATGCTGCTGTGGGTCGGTCCGGGTTTAAGGTCACCATCCCGCATGAATCAGCGGTTTAAGGGCCTCGCGGTTCTGAGAGGAGCAAAACCTGATTTGGGATTCAGGTTATCTGAGGACAGCCATCTTCTCTCCAGCCCCCCCCTCTCTGCTGCAGGATGCTTGTTGCCATGGGAACAGGTTTCCATGTGTTCGTCCAGCATCCCCGTCAGAGCCGTGGGTTTTAAACATGAATGAAGCGGAGCTCGGGCTCTGTCACGTGCACGTTTCTATTTAATTCATCACAATGTGAAAGTGAACTTTATTTGTCATTCGGACCAGACAACAACAGGAAGTGCACAGCAGGACGGATTGGGGTTTCTCCCATGTGCAGATATAAAAAGGCGAGTTCAGCAACAAAAACAGATATAATAGACGAGACCCTTTCACCAATAAACATATATATATCTGTGTTTATGGTTGCCGATATGAAAACGTTGTTTTACCGAATAAATAATGCATAAAAGATGCGTTTTATTAATGTTTATATTCTACCTAAAGAATTACATTACATTTTAAATTACACTTCTTTATATTTGGTTGTATTTGTGTCTGTTTTACGTAGTTCGTATTATTATTATTATATATATATTTTTTTAATCTTTAACATATGGATAAACTTAAATCATCAAGACTCAATTACATTTTGAAGAGTTTGACATAATAGACTGAAGACAAACTAGGGTTGGACGGGTTGGATCATTGAGTAACAGTAAATGTAAACTTGATCCTGGTGAATATGAGATATGAGATATGAGATGTGAGTTTATATATGAGCTGAATGCGTCTGTCTGTGTGTGTTCATCAGTTTCTCTCGGTCATCTGTTTGGACAACGTTGTGAAATCATGAGCCGCGGTATAATGCTGATGCATTGTGGGAACTTCTCCCTTTACGAGCTTCTTCTGCTGACATTTAAACTCATTTTTGCTTCAATTAGATTGTTCCATCGATCGATTCATCGTAAAAATCACGATTTTCATAGTCTGGTTAATGGCACTTTAGGATTTTCTATATCAGTCACACTCTAGAATAATCATTACCTTAATGGCTGTAATCTTAAACCAAACTGCACTCATTCTATTAATGTCCACCCTCTTTTAAGAGATTTTATTTTTAGTTGAACCATCTTTCCGCTGGTCTTTGCTCAAACCGATTGTGGCTCCAGAACAACTCGATATCCTGTATTTCCATATCACTGCATGTTCTTCATTAGCCTCGCACTTGACCTGTTATATAACCAGTGTAGATATGAAGGTGATACGTCTCTTTGCACTTTCCTTGTTTGGTTTCTAGGCGTGTCATAGCCGCTCTGGGGCCGTGGAGATTAATGTCTCAGATTTGTTTCTCAGGAAATGTTTGTATTTGAGTTGGTGCATAATAGCTGTGCTTCTAAATAGCTGATTGGCTCATGACGGGGATTTGTCCGTCAGACGGAGACCGTGCTCTTGGCGTTAGGCCCAGATTATCAGACAAATTGCTGTGCTTCCATGAAGAAAGGTCACTGCCTCTTATAACTCCACCGGAGTAAGACTGGAGTTAATTCTCTCATTACTTAGTCAGCTGGTAACAATCCTGATACAAGAGTCTCGTGAAAAAACAGAAGCTGGAACATTTCAATGATAATCAGTTAATGATGATCCTTGCTCTGATCGAGTAAAATTCAAAAACCCTCGACTCAGCTTGTGACCCTGACCAACCACGGCTGCTGTGACTCCTGAACATTGACCACCAGGCCAATGGAAGCACAGCCGTCATCAAACAGGCTGTAGGTCAGTTGTAGTAAAGATAAGAGCGTTATCTAACACAGCATTAAAGAAATACGACAGAAACCTAGTTCCAGTTGTATCGGTGTGTGAAGGGGAATCTAGAACAATATATGGAGCGATATGTTTAAACACTGCAGCATTTACTGGTTTTATGTGGGTGGTGCAGCTGAGTCCTCTGTTGTTTGGACTCATTTCACACTGAGACGGCTGAAAACGTGAGTCTCAGTTGTCTGCACTAGTCGTCAGTATGTCTGAGAGCTGAGTCCCAGGGGAAATGAAACTAAAATACCATATTTTACTGGATACAGCTGGAGATGCCTGATACCTCCTGATCTACATACTCAGAAGGCTCGGCTGTCGATCTTACGCTAAGAACCATGTGTGATGGGAGGCGTCCAGTTGATAAACCAATTATGCAGCCCTACCAACTGTCCTCTTCTTGTCTTGCCTCCACGTCAGTCAGATTCAAACACGTGAGCCGACGCTGCTCATAAAACAAAGGGTAATTCACCTGAGATCCAGTATTTCGTTAGATTTTTGGCAATAAATTGAAAAACAGCATGTTTCGTATGCAAGGCTGCTGCAGCGATGTTGAAAAGCTGAGGCTGCAAGGAAATACTGATCTCAGGCGCACGTACAGGAACTGAGCGTCTCTGTGGTTATTCACTGCTCACAAGGTTAATGGTGGGAGTTTTATTAGACTTCCATTTTAGTATTTTACTGCTGCACAGAGCCCTTTGAGCTGTGGGGTCACTCACAAGTTAGCTGTGGTTTCCAGAAGTCCAGCAGGGGGGTGGGGAGCGTGACCTAGTTCTGACCCTCCATGACCAGACCTGGTTTATTCTGGGTCAAGATTAAGATCAAATCAAGTCCATTGCCATTGTAAAATAAGTCGTATCGAATGTTCAGTGAGTTCAAGTTTACTCTTTCTGTCATTTATTCTCGTAAATGGCTGAAATCCGTATTAATTTCAAAGAAGTTTTGATCAGAAGTTAGTGCAGTTGATAAAATACATGCTGTGGTTTCTTGATTTTACTTTAGGCTAATTGTTGACTTGTTCTATGTCACAGGATGTAGTTGAAAGCTTTATTTTTTACTGAAATCCCTGTGTGGACGAAGCAGTTTTAGTTTTGCATGAGTGAGGTTTTATGCATTCCACAATAATCCATGAGCACATTACCGATTACACAGAAATGAAAGTCATGTCATGTTTACTTTTCATTTAAAGTAAAGTCTCTGTGTGTAAAACAACAAACGCATTGTAGAAACGTCACACAGATTACTCTCGTAATTTTACACATCTGTTCTCGGGCCACATTTTCATACCGTTTAAAGGGAAACTAATTCTGTTATATTTGTTATTAAAATCATTTCAACAAACGTGCTGACAAATGTAAATCCTAGTTCCGCCAAAATGAGAAACCTAATGTAGCATAACTTGGACTGAAAGTGGTTTGAGCATGAAACCAATACTCAAACCCCGGGGGGGGGATAAATTCACAGAGGAAACCCAGTGTGTAGATGTGTGTAGATGTGTGTAGATGTGTGTAGATGTGTGTACAGTGCAGGGGAACAGTACAGGTCAGGGTCAGGTAATCTGCTGTAGTTCCAGGGATTTCTCTCTGTGCTGCCGTGGCTTCTGCCACAAAGGTGACTCTGTTCCAGTACACTCTGTGTCGTACTGGCTGCCGGCCACAGCCTGACACGTTCGACCAGGCCTTACTGGATTTACTCCAGCCGGCCATGTGAGGGCCAGAGGAAGGGTGTGGTTACGTCATCTGCTCTCTGATGATTGGCCTGAAGGGTCTCACCACTCCGCCCTCTCTCCCCATGTGCACACTTCGCCCTGACGGGGGCCTCTGGGGCTTTGGAGCCCCACCGTGGGCCTCACTCAGGGAGGGTGGGGGTGTTGTGGCCACTGAGGCACAGATACTCTCACAGAAACAATACGCTGAATTTATTCTATGGACACGTGAACGACACAGAGTCATTTTTAAACATTAGCAAGTTGTAAAAAATAACCTGAAGTTCCAGAGATTTTCATGCTAAGAAGTGATAAAGCTACAGAACTCATGAAGCCCGAGAAACAGTGAAAAAGATTAATCAAGATCTATTTTCTACGACAGCAGCAGGGGCTGTGTTCTTTTATCATTATTACATAATCGCACAGAGTTATAGTTCGGTCATTGAACTCAGAAATAAAATGACATTAAAGAATCCGACCAGACGAGGCCTGTGGATAACTGCTGCTGTTTGATCTGCTCGTCTACTCATCAGCAGCACTTCATGGAATTCATGAATATTCTCTATGTGTGTATATGTGTGTATATGTGTGTACATGTGTAAACTCTTCCCCTCATATTTTTGTTTCCTTCTTTTCAGGTGCACTTCCAGATGGTGTCTGTTTCAGCTGCACAGCCCTCAGACTCTCCAGTCAGATGTAAGTGGAATAATCACGAGGATCAAACGGAACATCTGAAAACTACTCTTACAATATAAAAACTTTAATTTGGATGCTATTTTATGTTCAATCAAACCCAAATTCACATTTCTATAATCTTCGTCTGACATTTTTCTTTCTGATGTCCTCACCCTGTTGTTTCCTTAGACTTGATGGGCGACTCGGCAGTTTGACCCAGGTCTCTTCATTCAGTCCTTTCCTCCCTGGGTCAGATGGAAGTGTGGGCCCCTCCCAGAGCTTGGACTCCCTGCGGCACTACTGGGCTCTTGTGCCGGGGGCCTCCCCCTCAATACACCCTGCGATCACTACAGGGGCCCAGTGGTCGATAGTGCGGCCGCAGGACATCTCCGGAGTCCGGTGGATACACACTTCGAGGAGGAGATGGGACGATTCGAAGGTGGAGAAGTCACTGCGTTCGATAAAGGACAAGAAGAAGCTGGAGGAAGGGGGGCCGGTGTACAGTCCCACGCTGGATGCAGAACGTGTGAGAAGGACGGTCCGACAGTGGGTCGTGGATGAAGTCAAGCACTACTACCACGGCTTCAGGCTGCTGTGGATCGACACCACCATTGCTGGGCGATTGCTGTGGATGGTGTTGAACGGAAACGTCCTGTCCCGACGCGAGAGGAGACAGGTGAGGCCTGCAGGCAGGAGACGTAGAGGAGGTTGTGAAGGTTTCCTCTGGAGACCAAATCTGTTCAGATGATTTGTTACTTAAAGGGAATTACAGGACATTTTATTAGAGCAGAAACAGAAATGGGAAAAGTGACCCAGCAGCCACTGGGTAAGGAAAGACGTGTTTCCACTATGACTCAGCGTTTACACTGTGCACAACCAGCATGAGTGTAGACTTCAGGAATGACGGAGTCAGCTCAGACATCTTGTTCTGTAATGTTTAATCCACAGCTTCTCAAACCTAAAGGGATCAATTATAGAAATTGGCGGCGTTGACTCACCAGGCGCTCGCTGCTGCTCTGCTTCCTGATTAAAGCTCTTGAGGTTGATGCTTTTACGTGCGGCCGCTTTGATTAGAAAGGTCCTCAGTTAGCTTCGCCCAGTTTGTGTTGTATCGGCTGCAGTGGTTTACAACAGCGACGCGTTTAGTAGAAAAACAATCACAGTTTTTTGTTTTTCTGAGCGAATGATGATGATACAGCAGCTGTTTGATGAAACACCCTAAAATATGATACAAATTGAACTTGACTGAAATGTGTTGAGATAGTAAAACTGATAAAACATGGTTTAACAATCGCTAATTTAAACCAGATGCAGAGTAAACACAGCAGTGAAGTAAACAAGCAGAATAAACATCGTTTCCATGACTCTTCTCATCTTCTTTGACAAAACCTGCTGCTTGCTCTGAATTCACGGCAGCCGCTCGTCCCACATTCAGGGCCGAGCTGTCTGGATGGAGGCCCAGTGCCTGCTGCAGTAATCGGATGCAGGCGCTGGCACACATCCGGTGTCGGTTCAGGGCAGGTGAGCGGGTCAGCTCGGGTCACACCTACTTACTGCTGCCCGGTTCCTGTGCGGTACAGGATGCTACGGACTTAGCTCTGCATCAGGTTGACCGCGCCTCGCTCATTTCTGGATAGTGGGAGGAAGTGGAGACACATCGTCCGTCTTTATTTACAGTCTTTGCCTCGATGCAAAACCAAAACCTAAATGACCATAATTAACTTTTTGACTGTTTTAATTGTTATTCTGATAATTTGCAAAAGTTCAGAGTCTGTACAATTTGGAGCAGATCCAGATAGAAATCTGAATCTAGTGAATTTAAATCTGGTTTCACAATGGGACTGTGCTCTGAGAGGGCCATCGCAGTTTTAACTATTTACTTGGAATCCTTCATCATTTTTGTTAAATGTTCTCAAACAATATTATTTTTCTTCACATTATTTCTTATATTGAACGACAGGAAACAATTTAATGAACTTATTTACGATACATCAAACATGTTCTGTGTGGTTACACTAAAGAAACAGAGGAAATTAAGGCTCAGTGCTAATAGCTGCTGGTCAGTGACCACGGACTGCCCCCCCCCCCCCCCCCCCCCCCCCTGCATTAAACCCACACCACCGTCCCATCTGCACCTTTTCAAATGCAGCTGACTCCCTTGGAGCGCATGTCCCGAACCCATCTACAGCCCATTCATCAAGCCCGGACTGGCTTTGCCTCCTTAATCTCCCCCTTTCATATTCACTTACAATACTCACGGCCTCCGTTTAAGGCTCCTTCCATTTGAATCTGTCACCCCCTCCGCCCTGCTTTGATGGTGGAACTCTGGGAGATGATATACATGTCAATGGAACTGTGGACAAAGGCCTTTTCACTCGGGCTGGCCCTAAATCCTTCACCCTACTGGTCCACCGACATGCAGGTGGAAAGGGCCGAGAAAGGGGGACTGGTGCTTGGGCCTTCTCCCCTCAGCGCTGGTTTCTGTAAACGGTTGGTTGGGATTGTGTTGACGGTGAGTGAGCCACAGTCGGACAGCTGTACAATGAAGAAGACCAGTGTCCGCGTGCTCCTTCCACACTCGGAGGATTGTTCAGGTCCACGCTGAACAAATGTGCTTCCTGTTGGCTCGGGTGGACGTTTAAAAGAAATAAAGAAATCTTCACTTTGGTTTTCAGCTCCATACAAATAAACGCACCGGTGAATTGGGAGGTTTCTGCTGCTGGGGGAGTTAAACGTGCTGAGTGTTGAAACTGTTATTAGAGGAGCTGATTGTGCCAAGAGACAAAAGTCCAGGCAGACGTCATCACAGCTTCCTCTGGGGACACTGCTCCCTGGTGGAGGCACGCACACGCTACAGCCTGCTGGAGACACAAAGGCCCTAAATGTTCAAATCAACCATATTCACTGTTCACAATCACAAGCAGACACTTACTTAGATTGTCTCAGGTTGCCATGTGTGATCCCGTCCTCATGCCAGCTTTCTGCACTTTCTCCTCAGTTTCTCAGAACGTGTGCGGACGTCTTCAGACTTCTTCCCTTCCTGGTCTTCATCATCGTCCCCTTCATGGAGTTCCTGCTCCCCGTGGCTCTGAAGCTCTTCCCCAACATGTTGCCGTCCACCTTTGAGACACAGTCAAAGAAGGTAAAGAAACTCAGGCTCACGATGCATGAGACTATAACTATTATTTTCAGTGTGATTTGAGACACAGTTTACTATAAATAAAATAAAATAAAAATCTCTATCCCTCTCGTGAACCTTCACCTGAGATCCCGATGAGGTGATCAGAGCACTGTCTCTCCCTGACAGCAGTTAATCCTAATTACAGCCTAATCCAGAGCACAACAGGTTCCCTGACCCGTTGTTCCACACTCCTAATGTTGGACATGCTCATAATCAATGCAACATAATATCCTCGTTGGTAGAATAATCATTTGTAATGACGCATTGTCGCATAAAGGATCGAGCTACACTGTGAGACATGGTATTGACAGTATAGACATTTCCTAACTTGTTTTCAGGAGGAGAGGTTGAAAAAGGAGCTGAGGGTCAAACTGGAGATGGCCAAGTTCTTGCAGGACACCATCGAGGAGATCGCCCTGAGGAACAAGGCGGCCCAGGGCAACGTGACGGAGGAGTTCTCCACCTTCTTCCAGAAGGTCGGTGTCACTGTTGGTTCAGACCAGAGAGAGAATAGGCTCAGTGCTGCCCCCTGGTAGTGGAAACAGTACAATGCCGCTTGTTGGTTGGTCTGGTGTGGTGTGTATATACATATGTGCTGAATGATGTATAGGATCGAAATGACCATGTGACTCCTGAATCTGGACAAACACAGCGACAGTTTAAGTCTTAATTTGAAGATTCTCCTCAGATGTGATCTACAAGTCTCAACTTTCTTCATCTGTGTAGATCCGGGACTCCGGTGAACGTCCCAGTAATGAGCAGATCATAAAGTTCTCCAAGCTGTTTGAGGATGAGCTGACTCTGGACAACCTGACCCGGCCTCAGCTGGTGGCTCTCTGCCGCCTCCTGGAGCTCCAGTCCATCGGGACCAACAACTTCCTCCGCTTCCAGCTCATCATGAAGCTGAGGGCCATCCGTGCAGACGACAAGGTACCAGGCGGTTTCCTTCCTGAACCTTCCTGTGTCAATGGAAGTGAATTATGAAAAACTCTGTGTGACCTCTGTGCTCTGTTTGTGCAGCTCATCGCTGATGAAGGAGTGGAGAGTCTGAACGTGAACGAGGTGCAGGCGGCCTGTCGCGTCAGAGGGATGAGATCTCTCGGAGTCACAGAAGATCGACTGAGAGAGCAACTCATCC
>CM031679.1:1771250-1801364 GCA_006182925.3 Reinhardtius hippoglossoides
CTGGGAACCTCGCGTGCAGCGTGTTGACCTCGGACTTCTCCACCGCATTTTACGTCCGGTCAAATCTTTTAACCGTTTCCTGTATGCAGTCTGTTCTACACCCTCAGGGAGAACCTCATCAGCATCGACGAGCTCATCAACATCATGCGGCAGATCCAGAACATTCCGGAGCACAAGCTGCAGAGCATCGCCGAGGCTCTGGACGACAACAAGGACGGGAAGATCGACATCGACGACGTCATTAAAGTAGGTCGACTGTAAACGAGGCTTTACTGGTAACCTCGTGGTGTAGTGTAGAACTAAGTCTTTCTGTGCCTCAGGTGGTGGAGCTGATTGACAAGGAGGACATCGACATCTCCACCTCTCAGGTGACCGACATCATGGTGATGCTGCAGAAGGAGGAGAAGCTGGTGGAGAAGGAAAAGGCCAAAGAGAAGGTGGAGAAGGAGCAGGCAGCCACCCTCAAAAACTAATTTCAGTTTCCACAAAAGAGAGACTTGTGAAAAAGGATGTTGAGGAGATTGGGAGTGATCCCCGGTCAAACCCGGGACACCAGATGGATCTGGACCAGTCCAGAGGAAGAGTCACAAGGTAACAGCTGCTTTCTGAAAAGGTCTTCTCACCATAAATTGAGCTCCTGCTAAAACGTCTAAAAATGTACAAAGAAGGCGTTTTAAATAAACCGAGGGAACAGAATGACATGACACCACCGTTGTTTTCCAAACATTAAAGGAAGGAAATGATCAAAAGTCATGTATATATATATATATATATTCTAAGATAAAGATATTAGCTGATACTTCGATATCGGAATATTTTGACTCCCTAAAACCGGCCCCAGAAACACTGCATTAGTCGCGCTTTAATATATGAACTAAACTTCGTGGTGAACCGCCTTGCCTTTCATTTCACTCATGTCATCAGCACAGAGAAACGAGACGAGCTCATTTCTAAAGTTTGCACAGTAAAAATCATTGTCGTCATTCCACTCAGTTTATTCCCTTTATTGATTTTGTTCATGCATCATAATCCCGTGTTGTAACCTGTTGTTTGCTCTGAATTGTACGTGGACAGGCAGATTGTTGCTATAAGATGTTTAAATGGTGGCTGCAACCAAAGACCTCTTTAGATACGACATCCAAATATATTAAAGTTCATTCACAAACATCAAATTATAGGCGTAAAGTAATTAAAGTTAAAAAATGCTCATTATCCATTTTAAGAATAAGTAGCTGGAGGTTTCATCATTCCCTCCAAAATAAAGTGTTGAAGCCAAGGACTGAAGTTAGAGACAACCACATCAATAATATAAAATGACTGTACTGTAATTTCTTTTGAATTTGTACGTATGACGTGATGATATTTTGTCGGAGCTCGTCGTGTTTAGTCCCGTGTTCGACGTTGAGCTCTTTAAAATGCCAAAGTTGGACTGTGGCACGTAAAATAATCAGATTGGATTATTCCTAAAAAAATCCAACAAAACAAGCCGAGACTGTTTTTGTGATGGGATGGAAACATCGGTACACACACACATCTCATCACGCACACTCTCCGCTACACATCTGGAAGGTTGGGTGACTGCATCTTGCACAGTTGTGATGCTTTCGCGGTAAAAGAGCGAGACACAACAAACCTAATATCGGTGATTTGATGCCGCGGCGCGTAGAGTTTCGTGTTTTTCTAGTTCCAGAGACTAGTTGTGATTTGTTTGGCGTCCGTCTGCTCGGAGCGTGAACGCGTCTTCGCGTGACTGTTGTTAAACTCGAGTGTCACGACTGCCGTCATTCGTCAAAGTGACCTTCTCTTGATACAGATATTAAGGATTATATTCTGCTGTATGTGTATTTTTTTTTTTAGCTTTGATTCTCTTTAAACTTGATTGTAATATTAGTATTTGGGTTGAAGACGACTGGATGAATTGGTTTCTAGGCACATGACGGGTCCGCTCTTGTGTTGTATTCTTTGCACCGTTGCCGTGAACGCGTGTCGAGTGGAGACAGGTTTTCCTCCGGAGGAAGATTTCAGATCATATTTGATTCAGCTGCTCTGCGTTAAATTCATTTCCTCAACGGTGCACAGCAGAACTTTGGTTTGTGAAGGTGAAATAGTTTGGAAGTGCTGTTTGTCTCGTCGGCTGCAGTGTGAGGGTCGGTTCACCTTTATCTGCTGAGGGTGAATTGGCTGTTCCTGAGTTTTATGGTCCTGGCCGACGCTCTGTTATTCCTCCGCACTAACTGGAGCTCAGGTGTAAACAGGGATGACAGAGTGGTACGAGAGATAGCGCCCAGCGGACGACCCGCCGCTTAATCTGTTCCCGGAATCCGCCGCTGTGCGCGTTGGTGATGAAGAGCTTGCTCGTCTTCCATCAGACACTGTCCCGGTTCAGACGGGGCGAGGGCTCTGCTCCGCCTGCGACCAGTCAGACTGATGGGCGCGGGGTAAACACTCGCCCCATACATGGGCCACAGCCAGCTCCACTGGAGGGTTGTGTTTGGAGTGGAGACGCCGCGGCGGGACATGCCACGTTCTCTGCTGCATCAATCAGCCGCCAGTGTAAACACGTCGGGGGAACGTTGTGACAACTTCTCGATTACACTCGGCAGAGGAGAGGGGTATTCGTGTCCGTCTGACAGGTCGCGCTCGGGGGAAGCTTCGTGCGCACGAGCAGCACTGCCACTGTTTGTCGGCATGGGGGGGGGCAGTCAAAGGTCAGGAGGAGGAGAAGTGGCACGTAACAGGGTAACTAAGGCTGATGGAGATCAGTGCTCAGGGCTGTCGGTGAAGAAGGGTTTGAAATGAACTGAATGCATCTTCGTTCTTTAAGCTGCTTTGTCGGACAATCAAAAATATATGCATTCAAATAATCTTGTGTAATTTAACGTGTGTTGCGACAGAAGAAACAGTTATTGTTTCCGTGACAGTTTTCCAAAGAGTAAAATCTTCCTCATACGAGTTAAGATGTTTAAATATCCTTCAAACCCCATTAGTCACCGGATCCTGATTCCTTTAGAGGAAAGTTAGTCGGCACCGATTTGAGTAATTGTTTTAACGTTAGTTGAAATATATATTTTTAACTCTAGAAAGCCAGAACTCCACATTAATTATTTTTATATATTTTCTCAAAATGTAAATATGCAGTTATAGATTATTTCAGATGCACAGTTGGTGATTTTTAGTCCTTTTTTCCCCCCCAGATTCTACCAGGATATGATTATTAAATATGAGTAACTCCAAATGCATTCAGGAAATCATCGAGGGAGAGATCTCATTTTGAAATAAATATGCAACAAGCCAGTAACTGATTAGAGACACAAAGAAAAGTTTGCTGAAATGTCTCAACCTGCTGCAGTGAGGAGTCGAGTTCACGGCTCACCACTGGGGGCAGTGTTGCACTGTGTCGTTAGAGCTGCTGCTGTCTTTTAAAAAGAAGAGGAGAAGAGGATGGCGCTGGTAGAAGAAGCGTTTAGACAGTGAGATTAAATCACGTTTCATCCATGTTCTAGTCCAGCAGGAGGAGAAGCGTTGATTCGAGCTCACTGTCCGTATTTCGCCTCTTGGTAGATGCACTATTTGATTTATTTTTGATACCGTGGGTGTGTGTGTGTTGAAGGTGACGGACTCGGGGCGAGAGCGCTCGGTCCGTGTTGTGGTCGACGACAACAAACCGTCCTGAAAGATTCCTGTCGAGTCATGGACTTGTGGAGCTTGTGGAGCTTGTGGAGCTTGTGGAGCTTGTGCACTAGAAGAACAAATATTTAAAGCAATAAGTTGTATATGCATCGTTTCTGAGTTTCCTTTCTGTCTCTTTGAGTCAGGAGAGGAATTGAATTTGTCGAAAATATATATTGTAATACATGTGATTTAGAAAACGAAAAGCCTGCTGTGGGCGTGGAAGTGGAAAACAAAGCACAGAGGGTTTCTTGTTCTGCTTCTCGTCTCGACATCGGGTCGATATTCTGCTGATTTGGGAGCTGACGGGCTTGTAGTTGATTGTATGGACTTTTATTTCTTCGAGGACAGATGAACCCACTTTTTCCCTTTTTTAAAAAGTACTTTGCACTCGTCCTTTTTTATCCCAAGAGAAATGCTTTAGTTTTGTAGAATATCTGAAAAGAGGAGGCGTGTCGTTGCAGTTAAGGATCAGTGGAGTCACAGAAGAACCACAGAGTTTCTCTCAGGCTCAAAATAAGTTCCCTCGAAACTGAAAATTAAAAATCGTTGTAGAAAAACAACAATGAACAAAGACACGAGACATTTAGCTGAAGCTTATAATAAAAGTGCAGCCACCATCGTTTCACAGAAAAAGCTGTTGTAACGGCGTGTGCAGACCAGAGACTGTAAATAAAGATGGCCGACCCGTCTCCACTCCCTTTCCACCATCGAGAAGCGAAGCCACAACGTCCCGGATTCGAACTCGAGCTTCTTGCGAAACACTTGAACAAACATCAGTGTGATCAGAACAACCTAAAATGACAGAAACCAACATAACAATACTTATTGTTTGGTCCGTGTCTCGTCCGCTAACGTGGAGGCGGCGGCGGCGAGGAGCTGCTCTGGCTCCACGTCTGGGGAGTCGTCGTATCGTCCATCTTTATGATTCAGGCAGAAAGCTGTAGATGTTCGCTATATCAACCACGCGTGCGAGTTTCCATATTCAACGTGTGGGAGTTTCTGTCTGAATCATTGTCTGAGGAATTGTCAGCGTAGAAATGTTAAAAAGTTTTGTTTGTGTGATATTAATCTCAAATTGATCAAATAAGAAATCGGTTTCCTAAATCAGGAATCAGTTTAAAAGGTGAAGCGACTTGTTGCAGTTTAATCTCTTAATCGTTTAATATTAGATTTATTCTATTGGGTTTTGAGATAATTGTCGTGTTATTTATTTATTTATTTTTAATCCGATTTTTCCAAAGTTTTGAGCAGCTGCACCGGAAACAACAGGAACTGGATTTAATCTCAGTTTGAACTTGAATCTCATCTTTTTTTTTTTCTTTTGTGTTCATGTAACGAAAAACATTTACAAAAATTAATCCTACGTGTTGAATAAAAACAAAAACGATTGATCCTGAGTTTCTTTGGTTTGGTTTTTGTTCTGTTCCAACATCACTCATCACGTGTGTCGTCACGCACAACCTCAGACGCTGTGTGTGTGTGTCTGTGTGTGTGTGTCTGTGTGTGTGTGTGTGTGTGTGTGTGTGTATATGTGTGTGTTCTCATCCCACTCCCTGACTCCTGTCCAGCCTCACCACTTCATGGATTCTTGATGAACAGAAATCCGGTATGTTTAGAGGAGTGATATCGATGAGACTGTTTAATGAGTTTGATGTTTCAGCAGTTTTCCAAGGACGATCGAATATCCTCATAAAACATGAAGAAAGTGAAAATCCACATTGAAAATTGAACGTGTTCCTGTCCCTCAGTAAGTTTGGTAGAACTTGCTTTAGTAGTTTTGCTTTAATGCTTAATGCAACTTTAAAATAAACCTTGAACGGTCCTCAGCTGAAGATTAACCCAGTACGACAGGACTCACCTGAACCCGTTTAAAGCTGCAGGCTGTAACAGTCGGTTAAATGTTTGTTCCCCCGCTTCTCGTTCTCATCCGTCATCGTGTCTCCGCGGGGATCCACGAGGTATTTACACCTCGCCGGGCTCGTCAGGCAGGTGTCAGCCGTTTGTCTGGGAGGCCTGTCGGGATGGGGAAGTGCGTCTGTGGCTCGGTGGCGACGGCGGCGCAGCCTCGAACGCTGAACGCCGATCTCTGGAAGCGCGTGAAGCGTGTCTGCTTCAGGGAGGTTCGCTGTGTTTGATGTTTCGCTGATGAGGAGGTGATGATTACAGCAGGGAAATGAAAGGCCCGGGAGGAGGTGAGCGGCGTCGACGAGACACAGAGACGATGATAACGGTTTGATGTGCAAGTTACTTTTCTTTTAAAGCTTTTCAAACACGGAGGTCAGGTGTCGTCTGATTCCATCGCCGTGGTTTAGTCATGTGAGAAATCAGAGGTTTTACCCTGAAGCTGAATTAATGAGCGTGTTTTTATACGAATGATATTTGTAGAGATTTGGGGTTCAGCCTTGGTTTGAGACAGAGGCTGAAAAGAGGAGCTGCAGCGAAGGACAGTTTGAGGAAAGTGAACATACGAGCGCGTGAAAACATTTTACATTAATAACACGAATTAAACTTATCAACCTGGATATGTCTCATTTAAACGCTCTTCCTGTGTTAGCATTTGTTTTTTCCTCATTTGTCATTTCTCCATAAATCATAAATATCACAAGATTCCCAACGAATTAAAAAAAAACATTTTCTAAACTTTGAAATAATGAATAGTCGCCTTGACTCGCGAAGGTGTCGTCTTAAAGAAAGATCCACAGATCACGATGGTGAAAGTGACGTTACTAAACTAACCTGGTCAAAAAGAAAGTGTTAAATAATAAGGAGCTGAACAGCAGATGGATGATTCTCGGTCCTTATTTCTATATAAACTGTACAGGCCTTCGTTGAAGTCCATATTTAGTGTAAATACGTTCAGGAGCTCATTCTGTGACGCTCAGATTGTTTAGCTGCATGAAGTAGTGACACAAACAGTCGTGTGTAGAGATGCATGTCACTTCACAGTGTAACCGTCACTGTATGAAAACCTGTGTAACGCTCTGTACACACACACACACACCCTTCAAAGTAAAAGCACAAACAGAAACACAGGACGTGATTTGTTTCCACACAGATGAGCTTTTATTTTTCGCGGTGTCTCATGACTGCTGCTTCCTGTTGATCTGTGACTTTACTGTCGTGTTTGAATCCAGCGTCTCATTTCCTATATCCAATATTCATGTTCTGTAAAAACAACATCATCAGTGCCTGAGGATCATTTGAGCTTTGTCAAAGTTACTGTTCCTCTGTGGTTTTAAAAAGCACTAATTGGTTTAATATTTGTTAACTGTGGTGTCTGTTCTCTTATCGCTTATTTCTCATTCCCTGTTTTGAACAGGAAGCACATTATTTGTGTGTAGTTTGGGGAAATGTTCAGATTTCACCAGACAAAGGGCAACGATTACCAGAAGATCACCACGATTTTCCTTCTGTAGAGTTTCCCACGTTTAAATCGTTTAAAGTTTTGTTGAACACTTACATGATCTATCTGTTGATAAACGCAGCTTTAACATTTCTCAATAATTAATTTAGTACTTTAATTTAATAGTATCCAGATTACATGTGATGCTGCTGCAGTGGAAACATCCTGATAGAAGAGGATTTCATTTAAGTGATGTGAAACCAGATGTTGTCTTTAAAACATGTGATGCTTTGAAAAGGGACAAAATCTGTTCATATTCAATATTTCCTTTAACAACAACAACCCTTAATTACACCACGAGGGCTTCAGCATATTTTTTATTAAGTCATGAATGTTTTTATCGATGTGAAAAGGTTTAAAGAATGTACATGAACTTACGAGTTCTTGTCGAATCATGATTTACAAACAGTTTATGCAGATTATTGTACCAACACAATGTTTTATGAAAATCCTCATTGTTCCATTTTGAGGCTTTATTGTGTTTCTGCATTGTCCTGTAGTTTGAATGGTTTTGCTTCAGGCTTCTTCGTTTCCTGTTTCCTGTCGTGAAGTCTGGTTTATGGTCAC
This sequence comes from Reinhardtius hippoglossoides, assembly GCA_006182925.3. Lineage (NCBI taxonomy): Eukaryota > Metazoa > Chordata > Actinopteri > Pleuronectiformes > Pleuronectidae > Reinhardtius > Reinhardtius hippoglossoides. The sequence goes on from CM031679.1 coordinate 1,778,893, forward strand.
TGCTCCTCCTCCGTCGGTCTCGACTCCTGAATGTTCGTACAAACTAAAAGCTTCGTACGAGACTTCTGAGACAAACGTTAGTTCGGAAAAGAAAATAAAAAAACATGTGGTGGAGGTTTCAGTCCCTGAAATAGTTTTTTTTTTTTTTATTGTGACAGAAAAGGAAAAGTCGTCTGGAACATCAACAGTTCTGTAAATCTGCTCAAAGTAAACACACAGTGGAGTTTATGAAACAAGAAACTGTTCAGGACTGATGGGGAAACCACTTTGTTGTCTGCTGCAGTATAAACCACACAGCTCTGTCTCTGTCTCTGTCTGTCTGTCTCTCTGTCTCTCTCTCTCTGTCTGTCTCTCTCTCTCTCTGTCGCTCTGTCGCTCTCTCTCTGTCTGTCTCTCTCTCTGTCTCTGTCTCTGTCTGTCTGTGTCTGTCTCTCTCTCTCGCTTGCTCTCTCTCTCTCTCTGTCTCTCTCTGTCGCTCTGTCGCTCTGTCTCTCTGTCTGTCTCTCTGTCTGTCTGTCTGTCTGTGCCTGTGTCTGTCTCTCTCTGTCTCTCTCTGTCTCTCTCTGTCTCTCTTTCTCTGTCACTCTGTCTCTCTCTCTCTCTCTCTCTCTCTCTCTCTCTCTCTGTCTCTCTCTTCTCTCTGCTCTCTCTTCTCTCTGTCTCTCTTCTCTCTCTCTGTCTCTCTCTCTGTCTCTCTCTGTCTGCTCTGTCCTCTGTCCTCTTCTCTCTCTCTGTCTCTCTCTGTCTTCTTGTCTCTCTCTCGTCTGTCTCTGTCTCTCGTCTGTCTCTCTGTCTCTCTCTGTCTCTCTGTCTGTTCTGTCTTCTGCTTCTTCTCTCTCTCTCTCTCTGTCTCTCTGTCTGTCTGTCTGTCGTCTGCTCTCTCTGCTCTCTCTCTCTGTCTCTCTCTGTCTCTCTTCTCTCTCTTTCTCTGTCTCTTCTCTCTCTGTCTGTCTGTCTCTCTTCTCTCTTGTCTGTCTCTCTCTGTCTCTGTCTCTGTCTGTCTGTCTGTCTGTCTCTGTCTCTCTGTCTGTCTCTCTCTGTCTCTGTCTCTCTCTGTCTCTGTCTCTGTCTGTCTCTGTCTCTCTGTCTGTCTCTCTGTCTCTGTCTCTCTCTCTCTGTCTCTCTCTGTCTCTGTCTGTCTCTCTCTCTGTCTCTCTCTGTCTGTCTCTCTGTCTGTCTGCTCTCTGTTCTGCTTGAAACAAAGACGAACTGAGGACACGTTGTCCTAAGACGCTGCTGTTAATCACATGGCTTCAAACAAACTGTAATAAATCTGTGAACAGCTTCTCTCTGCGGTTCTGTCTTTTCTGTCCTCTCACATTATGGACGTATAAGAAGACACTGATTCGCTTTGTCTTGATACGTAATCGTTTATGAAATGTTAAGATTCTTCCCCTGGATGTAATTAGTGCCAATTACATTTTCCCACATTCGTTTGTTTCTGTTCATTGAATCCATCAATGAAGCTTTTATGAAATGAATCCTCTCATTTCAGAGGATCATCTGGAAACACAACGTTTCTTCACGTTGTGTTTATTTACTCTGAAGAACTGAAACAATGAAATTACTCAGACGCTCTTACTTTGTTAAACACTTATTATCAATCATTAAATCAATTAAATAAACTTAACTCTGACCATTGTCTCAAGACTTCTAACAGTTTCATTTATTAATCCATTGTTCAACCAACACAACATGTTTTTCACATAAAAAGGATTAAAAAACAAAACAAATAAACTAATGTCAGGCTGTAGAAACTTTTCTTTTCTGTCAATCTTCAGAAAGACACACTGAACGAATGCCTTGCTCATGGCCCAGCTGTCAGTTGAGTGGTGTTCGCACCGTGGCCACTAGATGTCAGTGTGGGACGGCGTTTCAGTAGATCCTCTACCCTCCCTGTGACGTCATTACCTGAGTGATGGACGTGCACTGAAAATCCAATCAAGTCATTTCTGTGCTCGCGTGGAGCCTCGGGTCAGAGGTCACCGTCTCAGGTCAGAGGTCACCGTCTCAGGTGAGATGATGAATCCATCCACGTCCACGTGTTTCCTCCTCAGTGAAACTCCGCCTCCTTCGCTTCTGAGCCCAGTAATGAAAACAAACCATAAAAAGTGGTTTGAGCATTTTATGAAATGAATTTAAACTGTAAAAACGAGTCTTTTATGATTAAACTGGAAAACACATGTTGTTTTTCTTCTTCTGCAGTTAGACCAGCGGCTCCTTAGTTAAAGGATCACTTCACTCTCTTCAAGTCTCAAGACGTATAAGACAAGTATATTAAAATGAATCTCTGCTTTTACATATTATTATGTATTATTAAAATTATCATATTGAACTTTCTGTCCCTACTGACACATCTCTATATCAATGTAAGTGATACTGTTGGATGGTTTACAGTCACATTTCTGTGTATAAGCACATATTTAGTGTTTCTCTCAAGCTGCTTCTTCAAATATGAAACGCAAACTCTGACCCGATTTTCCAGAGTTCGTGTGTGAAGGCAGCTTGAACGTGTGCGGACGACTCGTGTGAGACACTTTCCTGTTTTTGAATGTGAGATGACTTTTTCCAGTTTGGTGTCGGAGAACTTCCTCAAACCTCAAACCGCGTCCAGCCCCCTTTGGATCGCTGCCTGCGGCTTAGACCTGATCGCCCGTCGTCAGTGTTGTGTGTCACTGACGCTCTCGTGATTGTGCAGCCAGGTTTCGTGCACGCTGCTAAAGGAGCAGACTGATGCCCATGTTTGGGCGTCCACATACCTTTGGCCGTGCAGTGTGTGTGTACAGAGCCGTGCATCCCGATGTAGAGCGTCTCAGACGAGTGGAAACACCGGCTGAGAGCTGCAGAGCGGTTTCTCCCAGTCGAAGCTCTCCGTGCCCGACTCAGCTAGTGGGCGAGCCACACTGAGCTCCCTGTAGGGGAGAGAGAGAGAGAGACTCCGGGCCTGACTCCCATCCAGACCAAACACGAATCCAGATCCGTTTCCCCGGCTGGCGGTGACCTCTGCCCTCTGGCGTCTGTACGCAGCCTCGTCACAGGAGGCCACCCAGCGCCTGTGGTCGCAGGAATCAGTGTCAGCAGGAGACCACGATGATGGAGAACGTCCTGGAAGCGTCTCCGTCACCTCGGGAAGTTTTATCGCGGCTTTAAAAACTTCAGATCCTTCGTTTGATGGACAGAGTGGAACTTTTATTTGAGATTTTATCTGGGAGCTGCTCAAACCATTGAAACTTTAGCCTTTAATAAGCAGCTTTGTGCCATTCATCATCTTATTACTCTGCGGGGGGGTGGAGCCTTACTGAGAGCTCGAGGACACTGCCCGCCCACCTACATCTGGACTAGCTGTCAATCACACTGTATTAAATATGGACAACATGACATCTCCCCAAAAATGAAGACAAAGTCTCTAAGCCCCGCCTGCTCCATGTTAGCAGACGGGACATCAAATAAAGGTTTCTATCATTTCAGGTAGGTCTTCTTCATGTCGCTGATAAGTTTGGTTTTATTTAATTATTTGATGATATAAAAATGGTGCTGAGACGTCATGATTGACAGCTGAGACTGACTCATGATTGGTCGAACGCGAGTATCAATGGAAACTCGATACTTTGGCTCCACCCCCAGATCACGACGCCGCAGACTCCTCGTATCCGGGACATTTTGACTCTGGATAGTTTGAGGAAGACGTCGTCGTCCGTCTTTATTTATCTGTTCACTGCAAACCTCACTTCTTCACGTCTCTCGTCCTTTTAATTCCATTCGTCGTGGATATCCAGCCAAGGACGACAGCATCTCTTCATCTATTCATCGCGAGCCTCTGTGATTCAAAGAAAAATATTTACAACGACTCTTTACTCTCCTGCGCTCGGATCCTCTTCATGAAACTCACTCTGCGGCGATAATGAGTCGCCGCAGTGAGAGATTTCATTTAAATGCAAATCATGTTTTCAGGTGACTGAAGGCCAAGCGTGGGGCCGGCTGTCCAGGTTCAGGGTTTGGGGCAGAGAGGGATGGAGGGATGGATGGAGGGATGGGGATGGAGGGAGGGATGAGGGGAGGATGGAGGGATGAGACGGCAGCACGCTCTGGCAGGTGGTGAGGCCTGATGCAGGTTGCAGTGTCGGCGTGTCTGGAAGGGGAGCGGCTGAGCAGCAGGGATGAAATTAGAGCTTTTAAAACAGACTTTCCTGGCCGACGCTCCGCCGGCCGGTCCTCAGAGACTCATTAAGAGTTCCAGTGGGTCCCGGTGTCTGGTGGCTTCACCAAGTTCAACCGACTAACACCGGAGAAACAGAATCAAACCCCCGACTGCTGCTGCTGCTTGCTGCTGCTTCTGCTGCTGCTTCTCTGGCAGGAAAACGTCTCTGTGTGCACGAGAGTGAGGAGAGAAGTGAAGATATCTTTGGTAAAGTAAAGACATAAACAAACTCAAGACGTTATTTCTGGAGAAGAGAGAAATGTCTTCAGTCTGAGCACGATACAGGAATTCTGATATTTTACACATCTGAAAAATGATGGTTAACATAAAATATTTTTGTCTCATATCGCTCATTGGCCCAGTGGAGGTAAATGAACCCTGTTGGAGAGGGTGCCTGAAGGGGGCGCTGTAGGGGGGTCCACCTGGCATCATACAACAACTGCCACCGTCATTCGTTCTTCGTTAACTCCGGAGAAAGAGTTCTGACCAGTGAAGTTCACCAGCTTGTTGTTTACCGTGTCTGTCGTCATTTTATTCATTTGTTTGAGATATTCTCGGGTCGTTGAGCCTTTTAATGATCGGACAGAGTGGAAGCGTGAAAGGGAAGAGAGGGTGGGAATCAAACCTGCGGCGCTGCAGGAGAACTCAAACCATTTTATACATTTTTGATAAAATATTGATTAAAGTCACATTGATTCACCATATTCACCATATCAGTGAAACCTCTCGGGATATTTGGCTGTTTCAGGGTAAACGTAAGGTTTTGAAATGCATCGTGTAAATCGGGGTTCGGGTCCAAATGCACGAGTTTGTTTATGTGTTGTAAGAAGATGCAGATTTAGTGTCTGAGTTCAGGTAGGAAACCAATCTGATAATTCAGGGTGGGTCGCAGGAGATTTGTGGCACCGACCAGGAAACGTGCCGTGGCTCCAGTTCCTCCCCCCCCCCCCCCCCCCCCCCCCCCCCGCCCCTTCCTCCCTCTGCTCCCTGCAGCCGTTTCCAGGCTGATAACACGCTTCTTATTTTCCTCAGTGCTGATGCAGTCTCATCGTGCATCTTGAAGACGTCTCTCCAGGTAATCAGGGGACATGTGATGGAGTTTGATGCAGAGCTGGAGGACTCAGATTGCTTTCTCAACAACCCTCCCTCACACACACACACACACACACACACACACACACACACACACACACACACACACACACACACACACATACACCTCCTCCCTCCTTCACAAACCAAACCACAGCACAGATGTGGTGGGAGCTCAGCTGTGGGAGGAGGGAAAAATAAAACCCAGCTAAATAAGACGGCTTGAAAGAGGAAGAGCGACGCGACGCGCTGCCAAGAGGATATTTCCACATTTCTTGAAACGTCTCCGTTAAATGGAAAACAAATGTGTGATTGATGTGTTCGACTTTGGCATCGACGGAGGAGGAGAAGAGAGGACGTCCCGTCTCCGAACGACGGCTTTGAAATGAGACGCCGGCGAAAGGAAAGCGAAAAGTTACATGAAGTAACAGGGATGCAGAGGAATGTTCGATGCTGAAAGATTTCACCTAAAGGACGATTTAATTAGTTTAATTTAAAGCACTTGAAAACAATAAAATACCAAAGACGTGACCTTGAGAAAAGATTTCTGATCACAAGCAGAAACTGTGGGAAGGGGGGGGTTGTGTACTCGAGGGTCTGGTCCTCCACGCATGCACCTGATCTCATATGTGTTAGGTTTAGGGTGTGTTGCACCTGGAGCAGTCGATGCCAACATCAGTGTGGCTGCACGTGCACGTCCGTCCGTACCTGGTGAGGAGGCCAGAGCCGAACCCGGCGGACCGGAGGACACCGAAATTATGAATTTGACTTCACATCTTCTCCGAAAGCTTCTCAATGGCCGCCTCTGCAGGCAGGTGACCAAAATACTAACACACACACACACACACACACACACACACACACAACACACACAACACACACACACACACACACACACACACACACACACACACAGTGTTCTGGACGGCTAAGGGCCTGGCACGGTGTGGCTGGACGACCTGCCGCCACCTTGGCATCCAAACAGACAGGGCCCTTCTGAGTGCTGGGTTTTGGGGGGGGGGGGGGGGGAGAATGAGGCAGATGTGACTCCCCCTCGTCACTCCCCCCCCTCCTCACTCCCTGCAGTCACCTGTTCTGATTTAAAAGGTGTGGCACGATGAAGGACAGCAAGGAGGGAGAGAGGGAGTCAGACTGGAGGAGCTGGAGGGGTGAGAGGAGGGAGGGAGGGAGCTCCTCCACTCACCCCACTACACTCCTGGCAGAGGGTGGGGAGGGGGGGGGGGGGAGGGGCCCCAACTGGACGCACGCGGGAGAGAGGCGAGTCAGACTGGAGGAGGTGGAGGGGTGAGGGACAGGGGACCTCTCCCACCTCACCCACACACACACCTGGCAGAGGGGGGGGGGGCGGGGAGCCACCTCCTCCCCACTGCATCTCATTAGTACGAGTCAGAGGTTGAAGGCACACACACACCACACAACACACACACACCACACACACACACACACACACACACACACACACAACCCACCCACCAACATCAGCTCTGCTCTTTGTTTGCTGCAGCAGCAGAAAACTACATTTCAACATTTTCATCCTTTTCCCAGAGAACAACTCTTGGATCTATAAAACAAATCAGGCATATTTAGGGGCGTGGTTTCTGTCTGTGTTCATCTGCTGTGATGGAGATCGAATGAATTCACCAATTTGTCATTAATTCATTGACACATTCATATACATTCATAACAGAGTCCAGAAAAATTAACAAAAAGAAAACAGGAGCAAAAGTAAAAGCCTGAAGAATAAATACAGAACATAGAATTAAATTTAAAGCAAATGAGATATAACTAAAACCAACTCAACATAAAAACAAAATTATATAACATTTGCAATATAAAATGTTCAAAAATACTATTATATACACACCAAGGGAAATCGCATTTATTAAAATTATATGCAAGACGTGCAAACTAGCAGATAACATAAAATAATCAAATGTGTAGCCATTAGATAAACATAATTTTTCCAGATAAACTTTTACAGAAAACAACCAATATATCATAAAATAATGAGGATGAATCTAGAGAGAACAACAACTACTAACAATAACTTCTTAAACCACAATACTATATATATATATAATATTTAATTCGTATTCAATGCTCACTCACAGTAACTTTATGGGGTAATTACTGTGCTGACACCTGATTTGTTCCATCTGCTGTTTTAAGTCTATTCAGTTTATTCTTTTTTGCCAATCATGGTACTTTTTACTGTGATTATACATACAAGTGTGTACAAAGCACCTTAATCTGTAGTAATTGTATGCAATATCTTGAGTCCTGTTTAATGTACAAATACTTTGTATGAGGTGGAACGTCAATCAAAGTGACCTTGAAACTTGACCTTTGCTGACATGTTTCTTTTGAGGCCCTTCCTCTAACAAACATCTCAAAGGAGAAGACACACAAACCTTCTCGCTCTGTGTTTGAGTTTCACGTGGTTTGGATTCTCTGCTGCTGCTCGGAGCTTTAGCGCAAAGTCCTCAGATCAATTCCATTAAACACATTTCGGAAGCCGGGCCCGGGGAGGAGGTGGAACTGCAGTGACAGCTCAGGGAACCCGGTGTCCTCCCTCCGTGATGGCGAATAGATCTCATTTAGATGTGGATGGATGAGGCTGCGGTCGGAGCTGCTGCGGCGCCACTACATCACCATTTGTTTTCATTACGCAGCCAGAAACAACCTCGCCGGATGGAGCGACAGCGGACGACCACGGTATCGATTTTGTGGAGTGCGTCATTGTTCACGTGCAGCAGAAACTTTTAGTGAAACACAGCCGCTGCAGCTCTCTCTGTTTGTCTGACCAGTTGATTCATGTGTTTATGATGCAGAGAGAGGAGGAATAATTGGCACGACTCCCTGAACACTCGCATGCACGACGTGTTATTTTCTCTGCCATCAAACCGTCTCAGGAGCTTCCTGAAGGTCGATGTTAGCGGCAGACTGTCCTCACAGTAAAGTGTGTGTGTGTGTGTGTGTGTGTGTGTGTGTGTGTGTGTGTGTGTGTGCATTTCTATTCTCAGGGCGTGGATCTGCTTTTCTGATCCTGTCACACACGTAAAATATGGAAAAGTACATGTGAATATATAAAATGTATAAATACTATCTCTGTGCACAGTATGATAGTAGAAACTTCTTGTTCGATTAGTGAGATATTACAGGAAGTAAATCTTAGACAAACCCTGCAGCAGATTATATAAATGTAAAAAGACAAATCACATGATTCAAGTTTCTCTCTTCATAATGTTTCATAGGAAAATGAATGAAATTAAAACCAAAGAAACACAGACAGATGAACATTTGCTGAATATCCTTTAACTGCAGTTGTACAAAACCTTTATCAACAAAATAACAACAAAAACTACTTTTAAATAACCTGATTCAAATGTATTTTTTCCATTCAAACATGAATTAAACCTTTTATTGAAACAGGTCAATTGTCCAGTTGATTTATTCACTTCAGATTCCAGCTGAAATAAGAATTAAAGCCAGAGGCTCCTTCTTTGCTCTGACATTAAGCAGAAGCTCTGGGATAAATGTGATTGATTGACTCGGGGTCATCCCTTCGAGTGCGCGGCCACTTATGAATCTCAAATATCGGTGGATTTCACGGGTAAACCCCCCCCCCCCCCCCAACGCTGCGGCTCCGCGTCACACTCGGCTCCGTGGAATTTGTGCCGCTACAGGTCAGAAACCCTCAAGAAGCGGTTGATGAAATTTCATGAAAGAGCAGCGAGGAGTTAGTCACGCTTCTATACTGGGACACGTGGGAAAGTGGATGTGCTCATACTGTCCCAGTGCGAGAGAGACCCCCCAGATGTCTCATTAGCTATATCATTAGGGAGACAGCTGGAAGGGGGTGCGGACAGCTGACGTGGGGCTGCAACGACGGGATTAGCCGAGTCTTTTTGGAGGGATGGGGGTTCAGGCGGGGGGGGGGGGGGGGGGGAGGATACACTCACATATCATGTCCAGTGTTTCAGGGTCTCATGATAACACACAGAGGAGCTACCCCACTCATTCTGTTTTGCACGTTACCCGGCGCATACACATCAACATTTCTCAGACTTCCTGCAGCATAATCCACTTTCACTTGGTCGATTCGAACGTCACCGTCACCGTGTTTCTGCCTCCTCGTGGTTCAACACATTCTCCAACACAAGTAGCACATTTACAGCTCGTTGGTGAAGAAATCATCTTCTGGTGATCACTTTCAAATCCAGCCTTGTGGAATATTTCGATATTCATTGAATTATCTCTGCAACCTGGCGCTGCTGAGGACGGTAAAAACATTATGGATGTTTTAACGGGCCACCGACACGGGAAGGATTTCACCCGCTGCTGCTGATGTTTTGTCCGACTGTGACAGATGGGTCATTGTGTGTGTGTAAGAGAATAGTCCACAATCTTATAAGTGAGATACAAGTTTTTAATGACATTATGAAACCATGGGACAAATTTGACTGTAGCGGGTCGTCACAGTCGAAGTATCTAATGCGAAACACTGCAGAAGAAGTCAGGGTCGAGGTATCTCTGCATCCTGTAGGAACATAAACACGACCTGAGGCTTATGTAGATAAGAAAATAATAATCACACAGTAGGAAATTGCATTGTTTCAATATACTCATTTCCTTTTGGTTTGAAAATCAAACAGCAGAAGCTTAAAACTTGTGAGAGATGATGATTGATTATTATCATCAATCGATCAAGTTGCATTAATCTCTGTGTTTACATGACGACTGTGGAGCTGTGGTTTAAAAAAAGACACTTGATGAAACACAATCATAGAAATGGTTCATTCACAGACGTAACAGTATTAACATTACGCTTTAGGCTGATCACACGTTGCACATGTATAATTTTGAATCTGCAAAGTTACTGCTAACGTCAACTGTCAGATGATCTATGTTGTAAACTTAAAAAAAAAAAAAAACCTGCATGAGCACGGTGGCGTCACGGCTCCTGAAGAAGCAGAAGCTGCTCTGTCGCAGTCAGGATCCTTCTCAGAAGAAGCTGAGAATAAACCTTCCATTCACGGAGTCGCTGCAGAGTCACGATGCACAGAGCCGGCAGTTAGAAGTCGGGTGTGACAGATGAAGGAGGGTAAACATTTGCAGCAGGGTCGTGCTGAACGGGCTCTGGCTCTTTAATACTCTCTCATTAATGCACCGTGCATTGACTCACGGATCGCTCACGGCTAAATTACAGCTCTGCCTTTGCTTATTCACTCGATGGGGAAATTAATGATGTGGCGAGCCACAGTTAAAACGCTTTCCTTTTTTCTACTGTTGATCCGTTTACCGTTTATTATGGTTTTCACATTAGATGATGAAAAGTTTCTCTATTGCGACTTTGGCAGTGAACCACAGGGATAAAAGCGTTGCTGTGAATGAAGTGCGTCGTGTTGGGTGACGTGTGCTGAAGCTGAGGTTCTGCCGCCGGCCACGGTTTGATTCTAGGTTCACAGAACTCGATGCTAACAGGAAATAAAAAGGTCCGAAATGTAGGAGAGTAAAACAATGAAAGAGCAAAGAAAGGAAATGGAATAAAAGTAGGTTTTACATGAGCAGCAAGACGAGGAGGTATAAATACACAACTAAATACATGTACATAGATTTATTCTATATTATACTTGATATATTTGCATTTCAGTTCTCACAGGTGTTTTGGCTCTGCATCAGTTTTAATCTCTGTCCAACACGTCAGAAGAGATCATGTGACCACTCATCGCCTCAAGAATGTTAGCTAACAAGGCTAATGCTAACGTAGCTAATGCTAGCGCGGCTAATGCTACCTAGCAAGCGGATGCTTAGTTTGCTCTTTAACCAAACGATGTGAGACCAGAAACATGACAATGAGGTAAAAGTGTGATTCTGTGTGAAATGTAATCACAGTTAACTGAGACTCCACCACAGAGTAATGATGTCATCACCTTGTTGGACTGAATTCACCCTGAATGTAGATCTGCAGCTCCAGACCAGAGTTTGTGACAGCAGCATTTCTACTGACCCCCCCCCCGGCTCGGCTCGGCTCGGCTCGGGACACATCAGCTCCTCGTGTGTCACAGAGGCAGCCATCACTTCCTCCAGCAGATAATCAACCTGTGATGTTGGAGGAAGACACGAGGTCACGTTGAAGCTTCCCTCGTTTCTTTTGAAACCAAACTCCGAGTTCCTCCATCTTTGTTTGCAGCTCATTCACACGTGTGTATTCTGTCGTGTTTTTTTATCCCGAAATATGAGAAGATATTGGTTCAACAAGTATTTATTCAGAAGCAATGAAAAAGGTAGAGCATAACTATGTGCACATAGCTATGGGCACTCAATACACAGCCTCGGCTCTCTAATAGCACGGGGTAGTCAAGAGTCGCCCCGAACGGACGGCGGGTGCAATAATTATAATAGTAGGTCAAACTTCATTGGTCAATGGCGAGGGGGAGTCACGTGGTTAGTAGCACAGGCATGGTCCCAGCCTCTTGGCACTGGAATCCACCAATGATGAGGAGCCGCTCCCAGGTTCGCCCCTCCTTTGACAGTTGCTGGGAAAATCTTCACATTTCTAACAGTTTGGTTTGGTGTTTTAAAACAAGCCTGTCCTTCAGACCCTAGTGGCAGCTGCTTGAATTCTTTCTAAGGGTATGTCACAGCTTCTTATGGAAACAGTGCCTTCATGTATATGTGATGTTTGAATAAAGCTAATGAAGTTTAGGCTGTAATATAGTAAGTTAGGTATGAGAACAAGTTAAAGTACAGTGTATTGTATGCCACAGATGTACAGTCTTCTCAAGCAGGCATTATCAGACAGGTGCAAGACTGAACTGCGATGTGACGCACACACACACACTAACCAAGGCCACACATTCCCCATATTCAGCCCAAACTGCCCCTGCCCACACCCCTGCCTAACATACTGCATTTGTTTAGAGTTCCGTTTCATTACCATCTTCACAGACACACACACATTAATTCCTTCTGCTAAGGTACAAACATGGTGCGCATAAAATCGATCCTTTTCGGGGCTATAGTGTCTAATTATATTATTAAAATCCTAACAATTCCGTGCTGCTGCGTTTGGGATGCAAAACATTTCTACTGTGAATCTGCGTCTGTGTTGGAACACGTTGATGAAACCTTCAGTCAGTAGATCGATGTGCAGTCACACACTGGGGACGACCCCGTGAGGACGGAGCGTCAGAAACAAGATGGCTGCCGACACTTTCCTCCTGAACGTGTGTGTCCCAGCAGCAGGAGACGGGTCCACATGAAGCAGAACAGGAACCAGAACATGTTTTATTATGTTGCTCACAAACAGGAGTCGATGCACCTTCAGCATTTAGGAGGAATTTAAATGTTGAAGCTGAACTAAACCTCTGTTGCTTTGTTGTTGAGGAATGAATGAAACACTTTGACAGACACAATCATTTTGGCTTCATATTTACATCTCAACTGAAAAAAGGTCAGAACTCTGTTTCTGTTTCATAGTTTTTATTATTTTGATCACAATATTAAAATCACATCACTAGGCTGCTGTTGAATAAACACGTTTACAGACAGAATCATTTTGGCTTCATCAGATTAAACAGACTAATGTTCATATATGTTGGATTATTTCATACGTGAACAAACTTTATGTGATTAAACATGAATCATGTCTCATGTGTGAGTTTTAATAAAGTTTGTTGAATGTGAACAATGATCAGCTGTTATTGATAAATGTGTTTTTATGTGGATCTTCATCAGTTCGCTCGACTTCATGGATCCACACAAAATCTAAATGATAGAAAACATTTTCCATGAAAATAAAAAACAAACCAAAGATAAAGATCAGAAAATAATGAAATCTTTTTACACACGTGGAAAAGTCGACAGGAGAAATAAAAACGAGTGAGAAGTAAAAGGAGAAATAAACAAAGCTTTAGAATAACGAGTTTAACTTTTAAATTCAGCAGATTTCTCTTGAAGAAATAAACATGATGAATAAAATCTTTATCTCTAACTGCTCTGATCCAGCGTCACAGAGACCTTCACAGGTAACAGCTTCAAGTGATCTATAGTGTTAAAGAATGGAAACATCTTCTGAGTGAAAGTGTGTGTGAAGGTGTGAATGTGTTTGTTAGTATCAGGATCAGAGAACGACAGTTCTCCTCTGTTCCAGTCCAGTTTCACTCTGATCCTCTGGATCTTCTGCACAGAGAGAACAGATAATGCTGATGGTGACCATGCTGAGTATTTACCTTCATGGAACCCTATTCCCCAGTATCCAGACAGTTTTTCTCCCTTCCTCTGGACAGACTCTGCTGACACACCCAGTAACCAGTCTGTACTGTCTCCAACCAGGACGTCCCAGCTGTGAGTCCCTGAGTTAAAACCCTCAGATCCCAGGACTAAGGTGTATTGATCAAACCTCTCTGGATTGTCAGGAAGCTTCTGTTTCTCTCCTTGTCTCAAACTGGTCAGATATTCAGACAGGACGAGAACTGGATGAGCAGAGTTTGGGTCCAGAACCACAGGACTGTAGGAGACCACGTCCTTCATCTTGTTCCAGATGTTGAAGCTCAGGTTGCCCAGATGTTTGGCCTCGTCTATCAGAGCTCCTGAGCCCAGGTGTGGATCAACCAGCAGGGGGCGCTGCTGGACTCGTTCCACTGCAGCCTTGTAGTTGAGCAGGAACGAGACGTCTTCAGCTCTCAGCTCGTCCTCTGTGGTTCTGATTGTGTCTGAAAGAGCTGTTATGTCTCTGCTCAGAGACTCAATCTTCTCCTTCATCATCCGACTCTTCTGCTCCTCTTCCTCCCTCAGTGCAGCCATCCTGGCCTCCTCTTCCTCCTCCAGAAACTGATGAAGCTTTTTAAACTGCTCCTTGATCTGCGTCTCTGTGAGTCCGGCCTGGACCTTAATGTGTTCTGCTGTTTGTTCAAACTTTACTTTAACACGTTCAAAACACTGTAACTTCTCCTTCAAGGGCTCCAGAGTTTCCTGAAGCTGCTTCTTGTGTTGTTGTGCAGCTTCGTCGATGGTTCTGATTCTGTGGCGGTGTGTTTTTCTGAATCTCTGCAGACGAGACACACTGGTTGATGATGGTCCAGACAGAAGAGTGTGAGTTTCTCTGAGTGCCGACTGCAGAGAGCATGTGAAGAACTTGGATTCTCTCCTGTAAGAAGGTCTCACACAGGTTCTTCAACACCAGGTTAACAGGTGGTTTACGCTTTAAAGATCTTCTCTTACAAAGTGGACACACTTTTACTTCTTTGTCTTTCCACCAGCTCTCCACACAGTCTTTACAGAAGCTGTGGCTACATGACAGATTGACAGGATCTCTGAAGACATCACGGCAGACGGCACAGCAGAGATCCTCTTCTAATCTGGAAGCCATTGAGTCTCCAGGTGAAGCTGAAAACAGACAGTCAGTCAGTCACAGCTCCACGAGCTTCATGAGGTTCACTTCTTGTTTACCCTTATCAATGCTGCTAAAACCTTTATCTTGATGATGTTCTACTTTACATTTGACATCTATTGCACTTATGTCCGTCCTGGAGAGGGATCCCTGCATGTGGCTCTCTGAGGTTTCTACAATTCTAAAATAGTCCTATTCTTGGATTGCTTCTGGGTGTTCTCACTTCTCTTCTTTACCACATGGAAATATGTTGAATTTTTATTTATATGCTTTTTATATGAGCCTCATTTTCATTGTTATTTCCAGCATATAAATGTTAATGTATACGACATTTAATTCAACAGCTTCATTGTAAAACAATATTGGCACGGAATCCAAGGGAATCCAAATGTTGACGTTAAAAATGTTTTCTTTTGTCAGCTACTGACACTTTGGGTGAACTATACCTTTAAACTGTTAACTTAAAATATGCCCTGCTTTATGTTATACAGTTGATCGCTATGGGCATAAGAATGTGCTTAGTCTGCTGTAGCCTTTAAGATTGCATATGTGAAAAATCTGAGAGATATTTCTTTGAATTTCAGCAGCTGGTTGCATTGAGATGTGAACAACAAAATAAATTGCTTAAGCTGAGTCATGTGGGTGTTTTTATTTTGAGTTAATAGAGCTTAACCGGTTTAAGATAATCAGTTTCATCAAATGAACCGAGTAGCCATAATAAAGTTTTAAGTTATCACAACTACAATGTAATACGTTTCTTTAATGGAAGACAACTAAGTAAATTGAACTTAAGTGGTAACATTTGTATTAAGAAGGTTAATTTAAGTTAGTCTTACTTAATTCACTAACATTCTGTCAACACATTGTAATTAAGTTTGGGTAAATACTGCATATGACTATAAAATACTAAATAGACTTAAGTTCAGGTAACTTATAGGGATTGGCAATATTAACTTTATTTACCCAAGTTGCCTCATCGATAAATATTTTAGTTACTTTTGGTACAAGGCAATCAGTTTCTGCAAACAGTTTGAGTTGACCTAACTTGTCATGTTTTACAGTGTGAGGTTCACTTCCCCTCTGAGTCGAGGTGTTAAACTCACGGTCAGTGTGTGGAGCGTCGGCAGGTTGTAGTTTCACTCTTCTCTCCTGTAGCTGGACTCACTCAGGACGTTTGGTCTGGTTTGGTTTGGAAGGTGAATGTGATCGTCTGGTTTTCAGCCTGCGTCTCTTCCGGGAGGATCAGATGCTTCCTGGTTTCTCTGGTGTCAGAACACGATTGTAAAAAGTAATTCAAGCCTTGGATTTGAAAACTGGTCAAAAGTCCTTTGGCAGCAACAAGCTCACACCGACGAGAGACTTGTTGTAAAATAGCTGCTTGAATATGATCGTGATCTGCTGAGTGTTAAATGTTCAGAGTTCGTTCTGCTAGAGAGTGAAAGTGAAAGTTAAATATTAACAGGAAGTGCAGGGGGGGGGGATTCTGTGACGTAACTGCAGAGTTGAAGTCACATTAAAGAGACAGAAGCAAAGTGCAAACAAATGGAAACAATGTCAGAAAATAAAAGAGGTTTTTATAAATTCAAATCAGCTCAAGTTTGCTCATTAATTTGTGTGTGAGTGCAGTAAAAAGTATGACATCATCAGATGATTGTACATTTTGTTGTGATTATTATACCTTAAGTGTGACAGCATTATATGGTGTGACTTTGGGCATTCAATAAATGTGGCTGTCAGAAACATATTTAATATTAATATTAAATAATAACTTTAGTTTACATTAAAGCTACCTCGGGGCACCAGCCTTCAAAGGAAGGAAAAGAGACAATTCATTGATTAAGTCTCATGAAAGTATTAACTACAAATTTGGAACTTTGATGAATAATTAAATTATTAACTTTAACCAAAATGACCACGTCAGTAGTTAGCAAAGATGAAGGATATGGAGTTCAGAGGTTGGAAAACTTCACACTTATGCAACATTAATGAAGACAACATTTGTGTTTAAGAAAAACATTTATTATGAAAATAATAAAAGTATAAACACACAAACTAACTAAGTGAACTTACTATATACATGTGAATGTGAGTATACGTGTGTGAGCGTGTGTGTAAGTTGAGATGTAAATATAACATTATCTGTCATTAAGTAGGATTTAACACTCTGATGGTTTCAGGTTTTTAAATTGAGTTATATATACGTTTATTCATGAATTATTACTTATTTAAATGTTGGGACCTAATAGTTGTGAACAATAGTTGGGCCTACATGTGAAGACAAAGCCTGAGACCACATGTCTTCTTTGTTCTGGAGACAAAGGTGAGCTTCCAGAACTCAGTCTCCCAGGGTGCTTCACCTTCACACCAGGTGTGAACCTGCCCCTGGACACAGCTTCCACCCCCTAGTGGTCACTGTGTGCCCCCCGACCCATGAGGTCACCAGGACAATAAAAGCCCAGTTGCCCCTCTTTTCTACTGACCTCTGCAGGAGCAGGAGGTTCCTCTCCCTTCTCCAGCTCTTGGGACCTCCAAGCAGGCCTGCCTGAAGCAGACTGCTAAAACCTTCCAAAGGGCCGGGACACGAGAGCCTGCCTAAGAACTTCAGCACAAGCAATGGGCCACGACACAAAGTCTGACCAGCAGATGCACAACAACAGGAGCCACGACCAGTAAGACCAGTTCACTGGACTTTAAACAGCACCTCAAAAAGGACCTTTCCCCCTTTTCATGAACTGGTAACATAACTGGGCTAATTACACGAGGCCTATGCACAGGACAGTTGAATTCTATTCATGTGATGTTTTATAAATTGGATTTGTGTTGTTGTGATATTTGGTAATACGTTATTTGAAAGCTAATGTTAGTTGTGTGATGCTCTTCATAGAATCAGACTCTTTCTTTACATGTAACTAACTACTTCCTCCGAACCGGCACCAACACCTCACACACTCCTCTCCCCAACACACACATGTGATCTCAGCCCCATGATCCCAACACTCCAGGGGGTCTTTTGTCTTCATAGTGGCCAGCCGCCATTTTGAAACCACACTTTGTAACTCACTCACACACACACACAGAACTCTGTTTCATATCTTTTTTTTTTTTTTATCACAATATTAAAATCACATCACTAGGCTGCTGTTGAATAAACACTTTTACAGACAGAATCATTTTGGCTTCATCACATCAAACAGACCACACAAAATCTAAATGATAGAAAACATTTTCCATGAAAATAAAAAACAAACCAAAGATAAAGATCAGAAAATAATGAAATCTTTTTACACACGTGGAAAAGTCGACAGTAGAAATAAAAATGAGTGAGAAGTAAAAGGAGAAATAAACAAAGCATTAGAATAACGAGTTAAACTTTTAAATTCAGCAGATTTTTCTTGAAGAAATAAACAGGATGAATAAAATCTTTATCTCTAACTGCTCTGATCCAGCGTCACAGAGACATTCACAGGTAACAGCTTCACTGGGTGAAGATGATCTCCAGTGTAACAGTATGGAAACATCTTCTGAGTGAAAGTGTGTGTGAAGGTGTGAATGTGTTTGTTAGTATCAGGATCAGAGAACGACAGTTCTCCTCTGTTCCAGTCCAGTTTCACTCTGATCCTCTGGATCTTCTGCACAGAGAGAACAGATGATGCTGATGGTGACCATGCTTTGTATTTATCTTCATTTAACCCTATTCTCCATGATTCAGACGGTTTGTCTCCCTTCCTCTGGACAGACTCTGCTCTTACACCCAGTGTCCAGTTTGTACTGTCTCCAACCAGGACGTCCCAGCTGTGAGTCCCTGAGTTAAAACCCTCAGATCCCAGGACTAATGGATAATGATCAAACCTCTCTGGATTGTGAGGAAGCTTCTGTTTCTCTCCTTGTCTCAAACTGGTCAGATCTTCAGACAGGACGAGTACTGGATGAGCAGAGTTTGGGTCCAGAACCACAGGACTGTAGGAGACCACGTCCTTCATCTTGTTCCAGATGTTGAAGCTCAGGTTGCCCAGATGTTTGGCCTTGTCTATCAGAGCTCCTGAGGCCAGCTGTGGATCATCCAGCAGGGGGCGCTGCTGGACTCGTTCCACTGCAGCCTTGTAGTTGAGCAGGAACGTGGCGTCTTTAGCTCTCAGCTCGTCCTCTGTGGTTCTGATTGTGTCTGAAAGAGCCGTTATGTCTCTGCTCAGAGCCTCAATCTTCTTCTTCATCATCCGGCTCTTCTGCTCCTCTTCCTCCCTCAGTGCAGCCATCCTGGCCTCCTCTTCCTCCTCCAGAAACTGATGAAGCTTTTCAAACTGCTCCTTGATCTGCGTCTCTGTGAGTCCGGCCTGGACATTAATGTGTTCTGCTGTTATTTCAAACTCTACTTTAACACGTTCAAAACACTGTAACTTCTCCTTCAAGGGCTCCAGAGTTTCCTGAAGCTGCTTCTTGTGTTGTTGTGCAGCTTCATCGATGGGTCTGAATCTGTGGTCGCTGTGTTTTTCTGAATCTCTGCAGACGAGACACACTGGCTGCTGATGGTCCAGACAGAAGAGTCTGAGTTTCTCTGAGTGCAGACTGCAGAGAGCATGTGAAGAGCTCTGATCTCTCTCCTGTAAGAAGGTCTCACACAGGTTCTTCAACACCAGGTTACCAGGTGGTTTACGCTTTAAAGATCTTCTCTTACAAAGTGGACACACTTTTACTTCTTTGTCTTTCCACCAGCTGTTCACACAGTCTTTACAGAAGCTGTGGCTACATGACAGAATGACAGGATCTCTGAAGACATCACGGCAGACGGCACAGCAGTGATCCTCTTCTAATCTGGAAGCCATTGAGTCTCCAGGTGAAGCTGAAAACAGACAGTCAGTCAGTCACAGCTCCACGAACTACTGTAAAACCTAACAGTACATCTTACTAAATGAAGTAAGTTACAATAACTCAATTCTCAAAAAAAGTTGATGCCACTAATTATCAATAATTTAACATAACTCAAAAGTAAATTATTGAAGTAATAACTTAGTTATTTTTAGTGCGCTTAAATTCGTAGATCATTTTAAGTACTGGTGACATAATTCAATTTGTTTCATTGACTTGTTTTCTTTAAGTTGATTTTATACTATTACAAAAAATGCAATTCCCATGGGCTGCTATTTTCCTATGTCTTAGGATTTTAAATTGAAAACTTTGGCAGAGAGACACCAAAACATGATGGCATTCTATTTGGCATCTCCAAGGTTTTTCAAGCCACAAGTACAAACTTCAAAAGTGGAGTCTATCTATGTTGAGTCACTGCCTACTGATACACATGCATTAATATCGAGCATCACAGACAGCAGCAGTGTATACGGCACAAAACAGGTAACCATTGAAGGCACAACTTTTGTGGCGAGCATGTTTGTTTGCACTGGGACACATGCCGCATTGCCTGAGTTTAAAGAGATCAGAAACATATTACTAATCAGAAATAACATCTTCTTTCTTCTGAAAGACTATGAGACCTGGTATATTGAACATTTACGGTCCTATGAGCTAACAGATCATAAAAGCATGGAGGGCCATACAGTGAAATCTGTGTGTCAGCTAACTGATCAAATGCCACAGGTTGCCTGCAAAGTTTCAGGCAAGCTTATTCTGACAACTAAACATTTCATTCCAGTGTCTGAGTAAAGGAGCAGCACAACGGCAAGCAGCCTTCCTCAGCCATTTTTCCGGTAAGGTATGGTAAGGTACTATGTGTTGGAGTATATCATTACTGTATAATGGTTAGTTATATTTGTGAATAAGTTGAATAATTAGCGTACACTTAAGATTGCACTGTTCCAATTATACCATGCTCTGTTGTAAAATATTTAACCAGTCCATGCCTATTTAAAGGACATTCTCAATATTTTGGGAAAGTTAAATTGAAGAGCAGCAGAAAAAAGAGCAGCTAATGTACAGATTCTTGTGGGTGGTCTATTCAGCTAGTAAAAAACAGAGAGCCAGGTACAAGTAACTATTTGTGTTTTGTGTTACAGGTCTTCCTAATACTGGATCCGAATGCTGTCCTAAAACTAAGGGTCGTCCTAGATGATATCAACGCTGAAAGGCTTATTTTGCCCTCTCGTCCTGAGACTGTAAATGCCCTCATATTGGAGGTGCTTTTTCACAGCAATCATATTGTCTCACAGATCTTGGACTGATTCACTGGTAATTTTGTTTGGACTGATCTATGCTCTACATTTGAGCTACCCTGAGAAGCTGAGTGGCTTCTTTGAGTTCATCCAGGTTGTCCTGCTAAATCTTGATGATGGGAGAAAGCAGCTCAAACCTAAGTTACAGTCCTTGAGAAATGAGCTGGAGTAGGTTGTCAGTAGCTTTTAATGTTGAATGTCAGCATCGTTTTTTGCTTGCATGCCAAATACTGGTAGCTAATGACATGTATATACAGTAAACTATGGCACCTCTGATTTGTGTGTTAAAATAGGTCCTATTCTAGGATTGCTTCTGTGGTGTTCTCACTTCTCTTCTTTACCACATGGAAATATGTTGAATTTTTATTTATATGCTTTTTATATGAGCCTCATTTTCATTGTTATTTCCAGCATATAAATGTTAATGTATACGACATTTAATTCAACAGCTTCATTGTAAAACAATATTGGCACGGAATACAAGGGAATCCAAATGTTGACGTTAAAAATGTTTTCTTTTGTCAGCTACTGACACTTTGGGTGAACTATACCTTTAAACTGTTAACTCAAAATATGCCCTGCTTTATGTTATACAGTTGATCGCTATGGGCATAAGAATGTGCTTAGTCTGCTGTAGCCTTTAAGATTGCATATGTGAAAAATCTGAGAGATATTTCTTTGAATTTCAGCAGCTGGTTGCATTGAGATGTGAACAACAAAATAAATTGCTCAAGCTGAGTCATGTGGGTGTTTTTATTTTGAGTTAATAGAGCTTAACCGGTTTAAGATAATCAGTTTCATCAAATGAACCGAGTAGACATAATAAAGTTTTAAGTTATTACAACTACAATGTAATACGTTTCTTAAATGGAAGACAACTAAGTAAATTGAACTTAAGTGGTAACATTTGTATAAAGAAGGTTCATTTAAGTTAGTCTTACTTAATTCACTAACATTCTGTCAACACATTGTAAATAAGTTTGGGTAAATACTGCATATGACTATAAAATACTAAATAGACTTAAGTTCAGGTAACTTATAGGGATTGGCAATATTAACTTTATTTACCCAAGTTGCCTCATCAATAAATATTTGAGTTACTTTTGGTACAAGGCAATCAGTTTCAGCAAACAGTTTGAGTTGACCTAACTTGTCAGGTTTTACAGTGTGAGGTTCACTTCCCCTCTGAGTCGAGGTGTTAAACTCACGGTCAGTGTGTGGAGCGTCGGCAGGTTGTAGCTTCACTCTTCTCTCCTGTAGCTGGACTCACTCAGGACGTTTGGTCTGGTCTGGTTTGGTTTGGTTTGGAAGGTGAATGTGATCGTCTGGTTTTCAGCCTGCGTCTCTTCCGGGAGGAACAGATGCTTCCTGGTTTCTCTGGTGTGTCAGGACACGATTGTAAAAAGTAATTCAAGCCTTGGATTTGATATCTGGTCAAAACTCCTTTGGCAGCAACAAGCTCACACCGACGAGAGACTTGTGGTAAAATAGCTGCTTGAATATGTTTCTGATCTGCTGAGTGTTCAAAGTTCAGATTTCGTTCTGCTAGAGAGTGAAAGTAAAAGTGTGTGTGTGGGGGGGGGGGAAGTCTGTGACGTAACTGCAG
>CM031679.1:1801464-1992571 GCA_006182925.3 Reinhardtius hippoglossoides
CCTCATCAATAAATATTTGAGTTACTTTTGGTACAAGGCAATCAGTTTCAGCAAACAGTTTGAGTTGACCTAACTTGTCATGTTTTACAGTGTGAGGTTCACTTCCCCTCTGAGTCGAGGTGTTAAACTCACGGTCAGTGTGTGGAGCGTCGGCAGGTTGTAGTTTCACTCTTCTCTCCTGTAGCTGGACTCACTCAGGACGTTTGGTCTGGTCTGGTTTAGTTTGGTTTGGAAGGTGAATGTGATCGTCTGGTTTTCAGCCTGCGTCTCTTCCGGGAGGAACAGATGCTTCCTGGTTTCTCTGGTGTCAGGACACGATTGTAAAAAGTAATTCAAGCCTTGGATTTGATATCTGGTCAAAAGTCATTTGGCAGCAACAAGCTCACACCGACGAGAGACTTGTGGTAAAATAGCTGCTTGAATATGATCGTGATCTGCTGAGTGTTTAAAGTTCAGATTTCGTTCTGCTAGAGAGTGAAAGTAAAAGTGTTTGGGGGGGAACTCTGTGACGTAACTGCAGAGCTGAAGTCACATTAAAGAGACAGAAGCAAAGTGCAAACAAATGGAAACAATGTCAGAAAATAAAAGAGTTTTTTATAAATTCATATCAGCTCAAGTTTGCTCATTAATTTGTGTGAGTGCAGTAAAAAGTATGACATCATCAGATGATTGTACATTTTGTTGTGATTATTATACCTTAAGTGTGACAGCATTATATGGTGTGACTTTGGGCATTCAATAAATGTGGCTGTCAGAAACATATTTAATATTAATATTAAATAATAACTTTAGTTTACATTACAGCTACCTCGGGGCACCAGCCTTCAAAGGAAGGAAAAGAGACAATTCATTGATTAAGTCTCATGAAAGTATTAACTACAAATTTGGAACTTTGATGAATAATTAAATTATTAACTTTAACCAAAATGACCACGTCAGTAGTTAGCAAAGATGAAGGATATGGAGTTCAGAGGTTGGAAAACTTCACACTTATGCAACATTAATGATGACAACATTCGTGTTTAAGAAAAACATTTATTATGAAAATAATAAAAGTATAAACACACAAACTAACTAAGTGAACTTACTATATACATGTGAATGTGAGTATACGTGTGTGAGCGTGTGTGTAAGTTGAGATGTAAATATAACATTATCTGTCATTAAGTAGGATTTAACACTCTGATAGTTTCAGGTTTTAAATTGAGTTATATATACGTTTATTCATGAATTATTACTTATTTAAATGTTGTGACCTAATAGTTGTGAACAATAGTTGGGCCTACATGTGAAGACAAAGCCTGAGACCACATGTCTTCTTTGTTCTGGAGACAAAGGTGAGCTTCCAGAACTCCGTCTCCCAGGGTGCTTCACCTTCACACCAGGTGTGAACCTGCCCCTGGACACAGCTTCCACCCCCTAGTGGTCACTGTGTGCCCCCCGACCCATGAGGTCACCAGGACAATAAAAGCCCAGTTCCCCCTCTTTTCTACTGACCTCTGCAGGAGGAGGAGGTTCCTCTCCCTGCTCCAGCTCTTGGGACCTCCAAGCAGGCCTGCCTGAAGCAGACTGCTAAAACCTTCCAAAGGGCCGGGACACGAGAGCCTGCCTAAGAACTTCAGCACAAGCAATGGGCCACGACACAAAGTCTGACCAGCAGATGCACAACAACAGGAGCCACGACCAGTAAGACCAGTTCACTGGACTTTAAACAGCACCTCAAAAAGGACCTTTCCCCCTTTTCATGAACTGGTAACATAACTGGGCTAATTACACGAGGCCTATGCACAGGACTGTTGAATTTTATTCATGTGATGTTTTATAAATTGGATTTGTGTTGTGATATTTGGTAATACGTTATTTGAAAGCTAATGTTAGTTGTGTGATGCTCTTCATAGAATCAGACTCTTTCTTTACATGTAACTAACTACTTCCTCTGACCCAGCACCAACACCTCACACACTCCTCTCCCCAACACACACATGTGATCTCAGCCCCATGATCCCAACACTCCAGGGGGTCTTTTGTCTTCATAGTGGCCAGCCGCCATTTTGAAACCACACTTTGTTACTCACTCACACACACACACAGAACTCTGTTTCATATCTTTTTTTTTTTTTTTATCACAATATCAAAATCACATCACTAGGCTGCTGTTGAATAAACACTTTTACAGACAGAATCATTTTGGCTTCATCACATCAAACAGACCACACAAAATCTAAATGATAGAAAACATTTTCCATGAAAATAAAAAACAAACCAAAGATAAAGATCAGAAAATAATGAAATCTTTTTACACACGTGGAAAAGTCAACAGGAGAAATAAAAACGAGTGAGAAGTAAACGGAGAAATAAACAAAGCTTTAGAATAACGAGTTTAACTTTTAAATTCAGCAGATTTCTCTTGAAGAAATAAACATGATGAATAAAATCTTTATCTCTAACTGCTCTGATCCAGCGTCACAGAGACATTCACAGGTAACAGCTTCAGGGGACCTCTAGTGCTAAAGAATGGAAACATCTTCTGAGTGAAAGTGTGTTTGAAGGTGTGAATGTGTTTGTTAGTATCAAGATCAGAGAACGACAGTTCTCCTCTGTTCCAGTCCAGTTTCACTCTGATCCTCTGGATCTTCTGCACAGAGAGAACAGATGATGCTGATGGTGACCATGCTGAGTATTTACCTTCATGGAACCATATTCTCCATGATCCAGACGGTTTGTCTCCCTTCCTCTGGACAGGCTCTGCTCTTACACCCAGTGTCCAGCGTGTACTGTCTCCAACCAGGACGTCCCAGCTGTGAGTCCCTGAGTTAAAACCCTCAGATCCCAGGACTAATGGATAATGATCAAACCTCTCTGGATTGTCAGGAAGCTTCTGTTTCTCTCCTCGTCTCAAACTGGTCAGATCTTCAGACAGGACGAGTTCTGGATGAGCAGAGTTTGGGTCCAGAACCACAGGACTGTAGGAGACCACGTCCTTCATCTTGTTCCAGATGTTGAAGCTCAGGTTGCCCAGATGTTTGGCCTCGTCTATCAGAGCTCCTGAGGCCAGCTGTGGATCCTCCAGCAGGGGGCGCTGCTGGACTCGTTCCCCTGCAGCCTTGTAGTTGAGCAGGAACGAGACGTCTTCAGCTCTCAGCTCATCCTCTGTGGTTCTGATTGTGTCTGAAAGAGCTGTTATGTCTCTGCTCAGAGACTCAATCTTCTCCTTCATCATCCGGCTCTTCTGCTCCTCTTTCTCCCTCAGTGCAGCCATCCTGGCCTCCTCTTCCTCCTCCAGAAACTGGTGAAGCTTTTTAAACTGCACCTTGATCTGCGTCCCTGTGAGTCCGGCCTGGACCTTAATGTGTTCTGCTGTTTGTTCAAACTTTACTTTAACACGTTCAAAACACTGTAACTTCTCCTTCAAGGGCTCCAGAGTTTCCTGAAGCTGCTTCTTGTGTTGTTGTGCAGCTTCATCGATGGGGCTGAATCTGTGGCCGGTGTGTTTCTCTGAATCTCTGCAGACGAGACACACTGGCTGCTGATGGTCCAGACAGAAGAGTCTGAGTTTCTCTGAGTGCAGACTGCAGAGAGCATGTGAAGAGCTCTGATCTCTCTCCTGTAAGAAGGTCTCACACAGGTTCTTCAACACCAGGTTACAAGGTGGTTCACGCTTTGAAGATCTTCTCTTACAAAGTGGACACTCTTTTACTTCTTTGTCTTTCCACCAGCTCTCCACACAGTCTTTACAGAAGCTGTGGCTACATGACAGAATGACAGGATCTCTGAAGACATCATGGCAGACGGCACAGCAGAGATCCTCTTCTGATCTGGAAGCCATTGAGTCTCCAGGTGAAGCTGAAAACAGACAGTCAGTCAGTCACAGCTCCACGAACTTCACTGAGGTTCACTTCCCCTCTGAGTCGAGGTGTTTGTTAAACTCACGGTCAGTGTGTGGAGCGTCGGCAGGTTGTAGCTTCACTCTTCTCTCCTGTAGCTGGACTCACTCAGGACGTTTGGTCTGGTCTGGTTTAGTTTGGTTTGGAAGGTGAATGTGATCGTCTGGTTTTCAGCCTGCGTCTCTTCCGGGAGGAACAGATGCTTCCTGGTTTCTCAGGTGAGTCAGGAGAGGGTGGAGCTTGAGATGCTGGACGATAAAACCTGTAAAACCTGAAACACATGTACAAGCAGCTCTGCTGCCAGTATAAACTATGCACCCCCCTCATGGACTGCACTCTAACACTTTAACTCTTAACTGGCCAGATTCATCTGCCTGTGAAATACATTCACTGTACATATTCTCTCACTGCACATATCTTTACTGTCTATACACTGAATACATTAGTTAACTTACATTCACATATTTCTATATTTTTATATATTGAAGTATGACCTGGGTCAGTGTGAAGTATTTTCTTTTTTGTACATTAAGAGGTCATTTCCTGTGCTTTGACTAGAATGTGAACATTTCCGGTTTCCTTTCCACACGGGTGTCAACACATCGAATTTGGTTCTAGTTGAGAAGGTAACTTGCTAAAATTGAATGAGCAGCATTTACATTCCTTAATATTCATATGTTAAAGTGCAATAAAGAATATAAATGGGAAAGTACAAGCACTTCCTCAAGCTGCAGGATCAGTTGAGTAAATATATGATCAGATATTACATGAAAATGGTACAACTCAAATATTAAAGTACTATTTGAGTGAATACATTTGATTTCTTGTCATCACTGAACTGATCAAACATTTATTAAGACAAAGTGAGATGATCCTCGTGTGTAAGAACTTATCCTGAACCTTTAATCGTATATTTTTAGGACTGAACTCGTTTCCGTGTGAAAACCTGTGACGAACTCGGGGTGTGATAATTGTAAGAACAGCACTGAGGGGGGTGTGGGGGTGTGGGGGGTGGGGTGGGGTCAGGGTTTACATTCTTGGGGTATTGCATTTTGCTGCACTTCTGCTCCCTCAACAATGTCGTGCCTCATCGGGGCCACAATCCTCAGCGACCGCAGGGCCGAGCGGGGCGACAGCTGCCGGCACAGAAAAACAACGGACGCCACTTTTCCTCCATGCGAACCTCATGAGAAATTCCTGGAATGGCGGCGATTGTAATGTGGCCCTATACAGTTACATAATGAGGGCGCTTCATAAACATAATCTCTGCTTCCCTTTTCCTTCCTCTTCCCTCCACTTCCCCTTCTCATCTCCTGCCTGTGAACCGCCTCTCGTTCTCGCCGCTCTGCATCCGCTTCCCACCTCCCGCCGTCCTTTGCACATTTCACACTGTGACGCTGGACTTTACACAGCTGCGCTTACACAGCTGTTGATTGCAGATGTGATTTTGCTTATGCACATGTGTGTGTGTGTGTGTGGTGTGTGTGTGTGTGTGTGTGTGTTTTTTTGTTCCCGGCTGCTTGATAACAGCGTTCTCTGAGCCATGAAACAGTAAATATCCATCATCCCTGACAGGCGGCAGGTTTTCTGACCACATCACGGTTCAGCTTTTGACTCCATGAAATTAGTTCAGGTTCTTTAAATCAGTTTTCATTCATCCCACTGTCCCTGAATCCATTGTCCATTTTTAATAAGCTTGTATAAAAAACACGTGGCTGAAAACACAGAAAAATGTAAATACTCCAAAGTTTGATCACTTAGCTGAGGTGGAAAACGTTATATGGATTAAATGAATGTGTGTGGAAATGCAAAGTAACAGAAAAATGAATAGACTGTGATGTAAATGAAGCATGTGAGTTAAATGAAGCATCTAAAGTCAGATGTTACTAAAAGAGAATATTTGATTTGATTGAATGGAAGTGAAGCAGGAACGTGAGCCTCAAACTGGTTGAATTGGTCAATGTGGTGTGTAGTTCTTTGATTGGTTGACACAACTAGTAAAGCACAACATATAAATGACCTCTATTTACCATTTAATAAACACACGGCCTTTTGACTGTCGTTACCCTGAAGCCTGGAACTTAAAACACAGATCTTGAAACAGACTGGTCCGTGTGATGTCGTTTAAAAAGACGTCCCGTAGAAGACAGACACTCGCCTGAGGCACGGGGCCCTGCAGGGACAAACTGCTCCTCTAGAGGTCAGTAGTGCAGCTTCAGACCCACGTTGGCAGTTGTAATCAAAATCTTTGCTCGTCTCAAAATGTTATGACTGCACGTTGGAAACAAAAAGAGCTTTTATTTAACCAAGACGTCCAGCGGCGAGAAACACTCTCCCTTCCCATTCGGTCCCGTGCATCGTACAGAAAACCACTTGAAAACCCGCGTTGACAGTTTGAAATAACAAGTCGTGTAACTGAAGAGACTTTTTCCACGACACAGGGAAACACAGTTTACGTCTGTGGCTCGTAAACAACCACGTCGGCTTCTCCACCCCCCGAGTTGTTTACGTGCTCCTCGTCCACCGGCTCCTCGCCCTCCTCCTCAGCGCTTGGAGTGGGTGTTGTATGAAGAGGCCTATTTAAAAAGGACCTGAGGGAGCGCCCGCCTCTCCCCAACAGCTGCCCAGCTGTTCCACCTTGTTGACCACCCCCCCCCCCCCCCCCCCCCGCCAGCCTCCCAGCAGCCCATGACCAACGCAACCACTCAGCGGGGCCTTGACATCACAGCCGAACGAGGACGCCAGCAGCTACTGTGCAGCTGTAATGAAAGGAGGGTTCTCAGGGTGAGGACAGGGTCAGTTTTCAATCCGTCTGATGTTGATCTGAATCTGATGCCACGAACATCAGTCAGCAGATAAGAACACATCTCCGATCAGAAAGATTAACACAGATTCAACAGCGACGCGTCTCGTCCTGCGAACACTGCGTCGCTCCTGCCTCACCCTGGAGATCCGGCGCCCCCTCACCCACCCTCGTCTTCCTCAGGCAGGAGCAGCAGATGAAAGCGAGAGCGAGCATGAAAGGCAACGTCTTGGCAGTGGAGATGACCTCCGGGCTTCACTCCTCTCGTTTCTTCTATCTGCAGCCTCCTCCCACCTTTTCACCTGCTAAAACCCTCCACCTCTCCCCCGCTGCCCATCCCCCTCACCACAGACCCTCTCCTCCATGTCCGTGGGTGGGATCGAGGACTTCGGAGACAAGGGCGATTAAGAGTCCATCATCCCATTATTTCCTGTTTTCACACCGCAGGGAGAATCTTAAAACGCAGCCATTAGTTGATTATGTTTCCTCAGTTGTTGTTAATCACGGGGGGGGGGGGGGGGGGGGGGGGGGGGGGGGGGGGGGGTATTAAGTGTTAGAGTCATTATGTTGGTCTTATTTCAGCTTTTATCCTTTAGCTGATGAAGACCCAGGAACAGGTTTCGGGGGGGGGGGAAGAGATGAGTCTGCAGAGTCAGCAGAAACTCCGGGTTTGCAGCTGTGAACGTTATCAAAAGGTCACTTATGGAAAACTGTGTCGTAGATATGAGATGAAACTGAGACACGTTTCATTTACGTGCTTAAACTCTTTCCAGTGCACCGAGGCCTGTTGTTCATCATCTCAGAGGGAAATATAATTCATGCACCAGTATTTTTACACTGAATTATTTCACCAGGATAATTCAGAGTACTTTTTTTTTTTTGCATAGCATTTTATACCCATATTCATTTTGTACATGCTCCCATTTGTTAATGTGGGTTATCAAGATTAACGTCTTGGTTAACACTGATCTGGTGACACAGGACGTGAACCCAGGATTCAAAGTTCTGCTCTTTGAATGACACCATACCTTCAACTAACGAAGAAATCCAAATGTTTCACAGAAATAAAACTGAATTGCAACAGAGAGAAATGTAAATCAGGTTTCATACGCAGCTTTGTTTCGAGTCAGAGGTGAAGTTCGGCTTTATTGCTCCTGTGAGATGTTTCTATCTGAGAGCAGCAGATGCCTTCACAAGAAATATTATTATAAAAAAGGGGCAAAAAAAAAACTCAACTCAAAATCCTTACCCACAAAGCATCTGTCAGACCTGCTGGTTGCTAGGCAACAGCTCCCCTCGCCTCTCCGTCACTGCGCTTCTGGTTTTTTCTCGACCCTGATAAAACGTACAGTACCTGGCGTTCTGCTTAGCAAAGAGGTTTCATTACCTCAGGGACGGTTATCACTTCACCGTTAGCCGCTGTGGTGTGGACAGGTTTAACGCCCGGGCTAATTAGGTTTGTGTCCAAAGAGCTTCTTCTACCCCCCCCCCCGCGCCCCCCGCCATCCCTCTGCCCTCGCCCTCGCCCTCCCTTAGATGAACAGCGAGGCGCTAACAGCCGTGAGAAATCAGCCATGGGATTATTCAAAAAGCAATTCAGCCTAAACAGTAGGGGAGATATGGAGCGGGGCTTTGGACCGAACAGGCAGCAACTGAAAACCAGCCCCGGAATCTCTCTCGTTTCAACCCAGCAGCGATTAAACGTCGGGAGAAACAAGCTCGAGCTCCACGGCTGCACATATTTCACATTTCCCAAGCCGTCGTAGGGAGATACAGGAAAACACGCTGCATGGGAAACAGGTTCAGGCCAAACTCAAGTCCTATTTTTTTACTGGTTTTCATTAAAGTGAAAACATGTTAAAAAGGTTAAAAGGCCAAACATGGTGGAAGGATGCGGGTCAGGGAAGAACACATTCGTTTTTATTTTTTAACATTTTGAGATGTTTTTCACCATATTCCTTGATTTCTCTGATAATATAATTAATGGATCTTGATGAATAAAAAGGAAATCTGGCTTTTTTAGGGGAGAGGGTGAAATCTGGATCTAGTGAATATGAATGTGGTTTAAAAAGGGGACTGTCGGCCCCCGACTGAGTCACATCCCTTTTTCATTCATTTGTTTTATTTATGCCTCGTTGATGTGATTTCATTTTCTCTCTGTCTGGGACACGACACGTTACATACGACTGGCAGGTGATACTTGCATTAGTTTCTAGTTTCCGTCTGTGTAAATGGCCCAGTTCCTGTGTCCTGTGACGTGTTTGTGGAAACAGCCACGGACAGAAACCACTTTGACTTCAAATCGATAGGATGCGCCGACGATGTGACGGGAGCTCGAGAGCAGAGCTGCGTTTATGTCTTCGGCCCGATGAGCCAGCGAGCAACAGCTGAGCCGGCGTCGAGGACCAGCTGACGGGAGGCAGATGTGCAGGAGCGGGAAAAAACGACCAAACACCAACAATCAGCTTTTTATATGCTGTTGCACATCTGCCTTTTTAAAACTGACACTTTCACTTGTTTTTGACCTGTGACTCAAAGCTGAGGATTATTTCATGAAACGTGTCTCATCCAGTTTGTTCAGTGTCATAAATGGGATAAACAAAAAGAGAAGTCTAACATTGTAAAAGTTTAATATGGTACCAGGTCTGATTCAGAGGAATTTAAAAGAATTGTGAGCAGAATCAGGAAAACGTGCAGGAATCAACACAGAAACTATACGAGAGCTTTAAATGGAACCAGCCCAGTGAGCGTGTTGTGAGTCATTGTAATTGCACTGCAGATGTTAACAATCCACATCTGAACATCTGCTACTGTTATCGAGCTGCAGCTGCAAAAGTTAAAAGCACAATGAAGACGTTTCTCACTAAATAGGCTTCAATGCTGCTCATTTGATTCATCAAATACGTTTCAGGGAACAGTTACTGCGGCCTCTGGTTTTTTTTCCCAAGTGCGACTTTAAAGACTATGTCTGGAGCTGTTTTCAGACGTGTGTGAAAGGGAACATTTTTATTGACAGTGCTGTTTGTGCACGTTTAGGCACAGAACCCACCGTAACTGCAACAGAGTTTGAATCACAGCCAGAAGCTTCCAGTGGTTTTCACGGATGTTTTCGAATCATCATCGAACACGTCCCGTATCTTGTACCTGTCTCTGCGCTGGTTACAAAGCGCTGTGTCTTGCCCGGGAGTCTGCAAACTGCAGATTGACTCAATTTGCAGTTTGTGTTGCCGGAAATGAAACCTCATCCCTGCTGGGTCCGAGCCACGTCTCCCAGAAATCTCTCCTCCTGACTAATAGACTCATGCATCCGTAGCCCGGTCACTCGCTCTCGTCTGCCAGCGTCTGTAATCCTAGCTGCGTGATTTGAAATATGATTGTTCGTACAGTCAGGACGGAGGAGCAATCCTGGCATTTAAAATATCCTCTTCCCAGACCAGAAAAAAGAAATCGCCGAAGGGAAACACACTTTGTTGCAGAGACTCGTGATGCAACAGAGAAAAAACAGCCTCTTAACATTTGTTGTCGACTCCTCAACCAGGGACATTATTTGTTTACACGTTTTGCACATCGTCCCCGTCAGGTAAGCGACATGTTGAGCTTCCAGATGTGGACGTGATGACGCCCCGCTCAGATGAAAGGTGGAGCAGGTGGTGGATGTTTGTTGATACAGGAGAGGAGACGTCAGGACGCAGGCTCCAGATGTGGTAATTGTTCACAGTCGAAAAGAGAAGCAGAAAAAGCAACGAGAGGAAAAAACGAGGACGGGGATGAGAGAGCGGAGGAAGAGAAGAAACCTCTGGGTGCTCAGTGGGGGTCAAGAGAGAAAATTACACTTGGCAGACGTGTGTGTGTGTGTGTGTGTGTGTGTGTGCGTGTGTGTGTGCGTGTGTGTGTGTGTTTCATTGTTACGGGTCGACACTGAATCCCTCCAACCCTCCAACCTCCTCTTCATCTTTGTTCCCATTGCTTCCTTTTTCTTCTCCTCTTCTTCTCCTCCGTCTGCTTTCATCTCCCACTTGTCTTCAGGCTGTTTACCTCTTTTCTTCCCACTTCACTGTCACCTCTGCCTTTCTTGTCCTCTTTCTGCTGGTCTCTCTCTCTTCTCTTTACTCACACTCGCCCTCTGGTTGAAGTAGGGGGGGGGGAGCGTTATATGAGTTTTATACTGATATTCATTTCTTTGCAGCCGATGTTTGTTGATGACTTTGCTGATCCTGAATATTCCTAATATTCCTCTACGCTTCACTGTCCTCCTCCTATTTTTTCAGTGTGTTTCTTTCTTTCTTTCGCCGCCATATCTCCTCACCTTGTTTTCCAATCCTGGAACTTTGCTCCCTCCGTTTGTCTTCCTCGTCTCCTCCCTTCTCTTTGACCTCCTCGCCCTTTTCGTCTTCTCCATCTCCATTCCTCTTTTGTCCTTGTGACATCGCCTCCTCGTCCTTCCTCCTACTCGTTTCCGTGCTCCCTCTTCTCTTCCTCTCTCTTCTTCTTCACTGGTCATTTCTCTGTCCTCCAGGAAGTGCCTTGTCAATGGCGACCATTGAGCGTCCCCGGCTCTGGCCCAGTTGGGCGTCTCTGGCTGTGTCCACAGTTGTCGTGGAGAGGGACACAAGCCGCCAGAGCTGGTCGTCCTCCCACCGCGCTTCTTTGACCCGGCCCGGCCCCGACCTGCTGGGCAGCCGGCTTCCAGCCCGAACGAGCCAGCGGTGGTGCTGCTGGTGGAGGTGTGTGTGTGTGTGTGTGTGTGTGTGTGTGTGTGTGTGTGTGTGTGTGTGTGTGTGTGTGTGTGTGTGTGTGTGTGTGTGTGCTGGTTAGTTGGCTGAACACAGTGTCACAGCACAATAAACCCTCTGGCTGCGATGGAGCATCAGTCACTGGCTGACGGGAGGAAGCAACACGATCTCAGTGATTTCGCCTCGGTACGGAATCATGTGTTTTACAACGTGTCGTTTCCTCTGACTCTGCAAAAAATATGACAAAACTTTTCATGTTCATGTTTAACTTTTTCTCCCCTGATTCCTCAAATCAAGGTTTCTGCTGATTCGGTAATAAATGTGTTTTCTGGACTGCACGGAGCTCTGTGGATTATTTTTGCTTTAAAAGTCCATTTATGTAAGATTTATGTGAAAGGATCTTTTGGCATAAAATGTAATAAAATAATGTGTATTATCTGAATTGTACGAATTGTCTTGTCTACCCGAGAATGGGCCCTTTATATATATTTCAGAAGTATGTGGCAGTTATTGTGTCCTACTTTTCATCAAGAATAAAATCTAAGTAATACACTATAAAGATTAAGTATGAATACTTTAAACAACAGTTTGTGTTTGTCCCTCTCTCGTTCAACGTGACGATGCCGGATCCAGATCCTGCAGATCCAGATCCTGCAGATCCCCTCAACACCTCTGGGACCAAACGGGTGACTGTGCACCGGATCTTATCCGACTCGTGACGTCACGTCGTGTTCGCACAACACGGACGCAACTGCACTTCAATCTCCGTCGTCTTTGTTCGAACCCGGAGCCCAGAGACAAAGCAGAGAACCACTCACCGCAGTCCCACTACATTCTGACTGTAATGTGCCATAATTACACAGTGAATGTATGTATTGTACTTGATTGCCGCAGCCCTCAGTGACCCTGAGCAGCATAAACAGACGGATGGATCTACTGTATAATTACAGCGTAATGAGTTGCAGCCCGTCTCCGAGAGAAAGCGAGAGCCAGAAATATGAGATTTATGTGATTTTTATGTTGCTCCGGCTTTAAAATGCTCCAGGAAAAGCAAGTCTATGTGTAAAAGTGCATCCAGCACAGTAGTTACACCACGTAGGAACTATGCTGTGAGCCACCGCCGAGGTCAGAGATGTCTGTGATGCTGCTTGGCTCTCCGTCGGTGTGATGTAGGAAAACACGGTGCAACTGCGCGGCTGCATGTGATACTGTAATTATGGGATGTACATACTTGTAATTATACAATAAAACCACAGGCCGTGGTTTCTTTCAACAAGAGGCTGTTGTTGAGGGAAAAAACGGGGAAAGTCTGAGACATCGGTGTCTTTACGTTGCTCTTTTGTTTTTGTTACCGTGCAGCTACGAAGGGAAGAGAGAACTGAGAAGAGTTAAAGGAAACAGAGAATTTACAATAAGAGCTTTACTGGAAAGTTACAGGCCATATTTAGGTCAGGCAATAAAACCTTTGTTGTAAAGAAACAAAGAGAAGCCAGTGATTTTCCCGCTTTTATCTTTGCTCTACTTTGACATCATGTAAAGGAAACACACTGTAAACGTATATGCATGGATGCGAGCTTATAATAACTATGTTTATATATACACTCTATATAATTACACACTGCGGCAGCGGTTGTTTAAAAAAAAGAAAAGACGCAGAACATATCTGTGCTTTTATTTTGCTCTGCTTTAAAATGGAAAAAGCGAGTAAATGGATGAGAGCGTGTAAGAGGACTCGGTGTTTACACCACACTGGGATCCGACTGGACCTCAGCCGCACAGCATCTTTACATCTGAGCTCAATGAGTCAGAAACAACCATTTCTCTGCTTCTGCTTTGTCCTGATTTCAGACGACGTCGGCCAAATCAAAAGCGACAGAAAAGGGTCAAACACACGCGAGGATACAGAACTCGGGTTTGAACTGTGGACGAGCGGAGACACGGTCGCAGCCGCTGTTGTTGTCGCAGAGAAAACTGAGACGATCCCTTCGCTGGTTCTGTTAGTGGAGAGAATTCAGCGTAGAAGAAAAAACTGAGCTAAAGACAATCTGCGGCTCTTTGAATTATGTAAAAGCAACATCACAGAGAACAGCTGAAACCTGCTGGAGACTTTCTTCTGCTCGGCTTTGACAAAGGATCATTTATGAAAACAATAAAAACACAAACAATGGGAAACTTTCCCCGAAATACCTTTTAATCACAGTAGACTGAAGCTCTTTGACAACATGAAACGACCACAGAGAAACCTGCCGCCTGACTGGGGTTAGAACGTTTAGAAAAAGGGCCATAAACACTTCTTTGTATGTCTAACAATAGATGAGAAGATGAAGTCATGTGGATCGCCCCCTGCTGGCTGGCTGCAGTATCCGTCATAAACCCAGCCTCCTCCATGTTAGTGGATAGTACATGGACTAAAAAGTCAAATACATTTTTCTTAAAAGATGTTTTCTGTCATTTTTTTCGGTAGTTTTACGATCGTTCAGGTTTATGGTTGGTTTGGCGTGATTGGTTATTTGATGCTATAATAAAGGGGTGGAATGTCATGATTGACAGCTGTGACCGACTCGTGATTGGTCGAGCATGTGGTGGAGGCGGGAGCAAGATGATATCTGGGATGTTTTTGCTTCATTTCTGGATAGTGGGAGGAAGAGGAGACGCTCTTTATCTTTATTTACAGTCTATAATATAAAGATTTGTGTTACACAGAGTGAGTCTTATCCATCCTGAAATGTAGACAACTTCCTATTTACAGTTGGAGTAATATCATAACTTAGATATGTTGTCAGTGTGTGTGAGTCTGAATATAAGACAGACAGTTTGATCAGGCTGTTTTCACGTTTTACACAAAAAAATTATTAAATTGAAAGCACCACACGGATCCTGTCTGACATTAGTATTTGTTTCTGAACTAAATTTTATATTTTCATTGTGTGTTAATGTTATTTCCCGTATCTCTCTGGGCTGAAACGTCATGTAATGTACCGTCACATGTAAAATGTATAAGGCCCTATTGCATCATGTTAATAATTTGAAAGCCCCGCGCCGTGATGCACTACAGAGTATTCCTCCATCATTTTTAATTGAACTCCCCTGACAGTGCCGGCGGTGCTTTCTACCCGCCGCACCTCCATATTGATCGCGGAGAACAATGGCGAGCTAAAGGGCCTTTGTAGTGCGGCCTCTGACGAAGGGCCCGGTGCCGTCTGGAGACAGACAGAGATGCGGGGCTGCCGGACTCGCCTGCCACTGCTCGGCGAGCAGCGTTTAATCTCCTGCACGGCTCATCCATCACCCGCTGACAGCTCGGGAGACAGCGGCCATGTTTACATGCACGCCGTTCGCTCCCTAACCTGGTTACTCCAGCGTTATCTTTTTATTTTGGTCTCTGGCACAAATAACAGACCATTTCATTACAGAAAAAAACACTTGAAAAGTATGTGTCTTTACAGCTGATAGGCCAACAGCTTCAAACGTAAAACATCTAAATGCTGAGGAACATTTTCTAGGTCACGTTTCATTGACGTGCACAGAAGCGGCTTTGATCAATGCATGTAAATGTCATAACTGTGAATAACCTTGCTAAGCTCATAATTTAATTATGGGTCATATTTGGACGTCAGTAAAACAGCATGGCGAGCGAGCCGTGCCCACGTTCCCCGGCTGCAGTGGGACTTCTCATTTATTTCCCCTGGAGGCGATTAGAGGAAGCCTCAGTCGCTGCGGGAGCTCGCAGCCGAAACCCTTTCATATATTTCAGGGAGGAAAATTCTATTAACTTCTTTTGACAAGAGGGAAACTCAATCCCACGGAATCAAAGGTTCAGGTAGAGGTCTGGTGGCCTCACCTGAATAAAGCTGTAAGTACGACCAGTAGCTCGGCGGCTCGGCTCGGTACGTGCGTTTCTTTTCCTGCTGTACAGGCGGACACGCTGTATTTTGTGTTGCACTGTACTTGAACTAACACTGGTTCTATTGTGCTTTTTGTGGTTCGAGATATGTATTTTGATCCTGATTGGCCACTTTCAAAATAGCAGCAGTTGTACCCTGTGGCAATTTGCACTTCATTCCCCCTGAAAGCAGAGAAACTCACGTTTTGATGATTCGCCTGCTGCACAGAGGTGGCTTCATGTCCCCCGCTCCACGCTGACCTCTGATCCAGGGACACACGCGACGGGAACATGTTTCAGAGAGTGGGCATCATCCCGAGTTTATTGTAAAATGATTCTCATTCTGCTCATAGAGCTTGTGCTTCATGCGAGTGTGTGATTGGAAAACTCAAAACTACAGTTTTCAAAGTCAACCACTTAACGCACAGATGCAAAGAGCCGACATTCAAAAGCAGCACGAACCGGCCGCGCTGTTGAAAAATGCATGAGCGGTTCTTATATTTTGCAGCATATAGAGCGTTTCATCATGCTTACAGTATACGAGCTGATGGCAGCATTGTGTGTGTGTGTGTGTGTGTGTGGGTGGGTGGGGGGGGGGGGGGGGGGGGGGACGAGCTGCAGGAGGCAGGACATGACGTGTACATCCACACACCGGCCCTCAGCACCAGAAGCTCTGGAATCTCCTCGTCTTTCCAAGTTGACGTCTTCGTCTTCTACGTGTCCGGCTCCTCTTCTTCATCCTGAGATATTTGTGTTATTCCAGTTTCACGTCCGTCACGAGTTAGAAACCTCGTCAACACGCCCACCCGCTCGCTTTGAGTCGAAATAATGTGCAAGTCAGTTAAATCTTGACATATTAACGTAACCACGTAATTTCGATTCACTACATTCTGAATTAGCTTCTGCATTTTTATTTCAAAATGTTTTTTCTAGAATTTCCGCTCTGCTCAGCACCTGCATGCTGAGAAAAGGACAAAATCCAGTTTGTGCCTTTTAACTTGATGTCGTACATTTTTCCCTCGTGACGATCAACAACGCAGAGTCACTGCGATTTAACCTGTGATGTCATCGTGCGTCAGCCTCGGTGGAAATATCCTCCGTCGCCGTCTGCAGCAGCCGTCAACTTCCTGTTGGCACCTTCTGTCCATGGCGCTCCACCTGGCCCTGAGTACAAGGTCTCTGTCGGTGGCAGCTCAGTCACAGTCACACTTCAAATTCCACATCTAATAATAGACTAATAAATGAAGCAGTGGGACGCGTGTCTGAGCTTTCCTGAGTTTCTCTGTGCTGCCATGTGACTTCAAAGCTCAGCTAACGTGAAATGTGAGGGTGAGAAAAAAGACGCACTGCTGTTAACGTCAGACGTCTGGCGAGAGGGAGATTAGAGCAGAGGGTGAACCTGCAGCTTGAGGTCATAAAAATAAAAGAGTCCGACTCGAGAGAGAGAGGGGAGAGAGAGAGAGAGAGAGAGAGGAGGGAGAGAGGAGAGAGAGGGAGGAGAGGGAGGAGAAGAGAGAGAGAGAGGAGAGAGAGAGGAGAGAGGAGAGGAAGGAGAGGGAGAAGGAGGAGGAGGAGGAGGAGAGGAGGAGTGAGAGGAGAGAGAGAGAGAGGAGAGAGAGAGGAGGGAGAGGGAGAGGAGGAGAGAGAGGAGAGGAGAGGGAGAGAGAGGGAGGGGAGAGAGGGAGAGGAGGGAGGGAGAGAGAGAGAGGGGAGAGAGAGAGAGAGAGGAGAGAGAGGGAGAGGCTGGCGTTCTTTGCCGTTCACCTTGAACGTGAGATGGAAGACGGTTCTCGCATGTGGAACCATTTTGCCCCCGGACCCTTAATGACTCCTAATTTCATGGCAAATAAACCAAACAACGATGCCTTTGAGTCTCGCTCCGTTTGCGAAGCAGAAAAACAGCCAGGACAGAATTCACATTCTTTCCCAGTTAATGTGCAGATTGAATGTTCCTTTCTTATCTGCCCGGCGACCTGTGACTGCACCCCGCCGTTTAGTTTTCCAGGTTTTCCAGCCAGGTCTGAGGTCTGTTTGCTCAAAGTTACACCACCGATTGAACTCTTTAACTTTGCCATTAACACTAATTCTAATGGTTTAAATGAGCCTCAGTACAAACCAGCTCTCTGTTGGTGAACTTCAACACGAGTAAGTTGGGCTCACTAGCTAATCTCCTTTTCCAGGCTTTATGCTAAGCTAAGCTAAGCTACATATTTAGTGCACAGATATTAGAGTGTTATCTAACGACTTGAGAAGAACAAGAGGAGTTTTTAATTGAAATATTTACAACTTTTATTTATATTTTGGAGTGTTAAAAAGGTTAATTTACATTTGTTAATGTTATTTGTTCATGTAGATGGAA
This sequence comes from Reinhardtius hippoglossoides, assembly GCA_006182925.3. NCBI lineage: Eukaryota > Metazoa > Chordata > Actinopteri > Pleuronectiformes > Pleuronectidae > Reinhardtius > Reinhardtius hippoglossoides. The sequence continues at coordinate 1,819,127 of CM031679.1, forward strand.
CAAGAGCAGGTTCATCACTTTTTTGGCCAACGTAGAAAACAACTAAGATAAATTACAGCTTTTATCTACTGCACATACTGTACTTCTTAAATATGTATGTAAATATCTGATCATGCATTCGATGGTGAGCTCTGTCCTGTTCTGTATCTGTCTGAGTGAGTCTTGCATATTTAAGACAGTTATTTAAAATGTCTAGTTGGTCAAACTGAAAATATGAATATATATTGAATTAAAACAAATCCTTATATTACTGATGAACGTGTTTGAAACTCAATGACAAACATGTAATTGCAATTTTTGCGTTCAGATACTTTAGGTGGAAATATCCCGTTGTAATACACGTAGTAGAGTTCACGCTGCTCCCGAGGAGTTACGACCTTCCTCTCTGTGAATCACCGGGACGGTTTGAAGTAACGACCATCAGCACACCCGGCCCTCCTCTCCCTGCAATCGTCCCGCTGACTGCTATTGAACATTGTGATACCATGACCCACACAGACATTTTTCCCTTATGATCGCACATCATGGGCGGACATGTCAAAACAGCTCAGAGACGACTCTCAACAACCAGGGCCTTCCCGTCACCCTCTAATCCAGCAATTAGAGAAAAGGCCAGAGAGATGGAACAGATGTTCCATAAATGGGAATGGCAGAGGGAGTCCTGGCCACTGATGGTATTCCTAATCTGTCCAAGAGGACGGCCGAGGAGAGAGGGAGCAGCCACCCCGCTGCAGCTCAGACCGAGGTCACACGATGCTCCGCTAATAATTCAGAAAGCTTGTTTTCAGTAACATCTGTTGCCAGAGGAGTGGGGTTAACTACTTGATAGGTCAGTGGGCTTCAAACGCAGAGCTGAACACAGACCAGCGTCTGAATCCCCACCCCTTCACATAGTTCTGATGTTTGAGCATGATGGGGAGCACACTGAACGTAGTGTAACATCCAGCAGCTGAAGGTTGGTGGAGACCAAAGCAGAGCTCAAAAGGAGAGAGCTAAGAGCTAAGTGTCTTGCCCAAGGACACTTCAGCACGCAAACTAGAGGAGCCAGGGATTGAACCAGCAACCTTCCGCCTAGTGGACGACCCACTCTTCATCGCACCCATGAATATAACATAGATTATGCTAATTTAGATGTTGTTTTGGCGTCTTCCTTCCTCCTAGTGGTTAAAATCACCAACTCTTAATACTATTGACAAAACAGTCTTACTCACTAATCACATTCAGTCTTAATTAACATTTAGATCATTTGAATCAACTGTTGTATGTTAATTCTTCATCTAATATTCTAGGATATTCCAGAATTACGTCACTATTGATGACTCCTGACATCTTGACAGTTCTTAAGGATTCTCAGCATGAAAATGATATTATTTATATTATATAAATTATTTATCGTCACTGCTGACACACAGTAAAAAGCTTATTGACCCATTAAATCCTCGATCACCTGTTTTTGTTGGATGTGGGTTTGAACCAGTTAAGAGCTCGTCGGCTCAGCATCGTTCCAGATGGTGTGAAACTGAGTTTTACAGTCAGAGCTACGTCCAAACTCCGTGTTGTTGAGTTGAGTCCAGCAGTTTGACGCTGCGCTGTGTTTGGCTGCAGACTCACAGAGTTTTATGTGATACTTCTGCTGTCCAGAGATACAAATACTGTAAAAATCAGTTAGAGCAGTACGTTATTGTTAAGATGCACAAGGAGGTGGAAACATCCCGGACTCTGCGACGTGTTATTGATGTGATTCTGCGAAAACACATTTAAATGTACCTGTTGAAAACACTTCAGAAGTTTAGCCCTGAAAAACCTAAACTTTCATTAGTTTTCACTTTGCTTTATCCCCCCCGACACCTACTCATCCACGGTTAACGGCTCCATAGAAACTAAACACAAGAAAAATACTGTATGTTCTGTTGTAAGAGACATTTTCATCATAAGTACCAACGAATTCCCCGGCTCGTCTTCTGTAAATCCTCAACCTTGCACGATAAGCATGAACAGAAACGTCCTTTACTCCTGGTTGTAAACAGGACACACAAACAAATACTGGTGAAGTACTTTGTGATGTCTGCAGATGAAATATGTCAAGATTCTGACATATTTCTGTGAGAAATCAACGCAGATGTTGCTGGTGCTGTTTTTCTCGTCTGTACGTTATTTTAACTCAACATTTAACTGATTTACTTCGTTACTTCTCCTCGTTTATCCCACACATCGGGATCTGCTGTGAGTGACGCTGCTGTCAGAGCTGCCTCCACAACCTGAGCAGCAAACAGACCCTCGCTGGTCCCTGAACTATCATCGGGTCTATTCCTGCAGCTCGCTGGGACCAGAGTTCTCCACGGAGCCGGAGAGCGGATTGTTTTACACACACCTGCTCCGGAGCGTCACTCGGCTACACGCCTGTCTCCGAGGCAGCGCAGTTAATCGCTGATTTGGCACACTTACACTGACAACATACCAAGGTCCAGTTTCAGGATCTCTGGATGTGCACACACACACACACACACACACACACACACACACACACACACACACACACACACACACACACACACACACACACACACACACATGAAGACACTCATTAACACAATACATTCCCGAGCCCTTTATCCTAAATTTAACAATCCAAACTGAATTCATAACCTAAACCTAATTCCAACACAAGTATATAAGTACAAGTACACACACACACACAGTATCGCTTCAGATCTACACACATAAACTCTCACACTTTAACCACACACACACACACACACACACACACACTCACTCACTCACTCACACACACACACACACACAATGCATATCTAACTGGAGACGCTGAGACCCCTCGATGAGCCGAACAGTGCGACCTCTCAGCAGCCATCTTTGATTCTCCTCCATGTGTTGCCTCACCACCAAAATAACTTCAAACCGAGCAGAACACACACGGCTGCAGTTTCAAAGCCAAACTGAAACATGCAATTATTTTTCAGTTGTCTGCAGAAAAAGAAAGGAGAAGAAAAAAGAGCGACGGTTTGTATGTTCTGGAACGCCCGACGCTCTGCGGCTTTCGACTGAATGGGAAACGATTAAAGTGCTTCTTGGCAACACATGAAGCCAGACGGCGATAAAAATGGCCGAGCCTTCTCAGCGCGGCGGGCCTCTCGGCTCGGGCCCGTCTGGAATCATGAGAATCTTCTGGAGAACTTTCCTCCGGGCCTCTGGCTCAGTTTCTGCTCTCTATGTATTCATAAGAAAATACAACTTTCTTATCACCGCAAAAACAGAAAATAGGACATGGACGAGAAATCGTTGTTTTTATTTTCCGAAATCTGTGTTGGATTTGAGTTGTCAGAGCTTTCAGAGTTTATTAACGTCACATTAAAAATTACTTGAGTTCTCAGGCAGCTTGTTTACTACGAGCATCTGTAACTCATCAGCTCTCTCTGTTAAAGATGGACGACGTGACAGCTGCCCAGAAGTGAAGCCAAATCCCCCTGGATCGCCCCCTGGTGGCTGGCTGCAGTGTGGGTCATGAGCCCCGCCTCCTCCATGTTAGTGGATGGGACATGTACCAAAATAAAAAGTCAAAATATGAGTCAAATACATTTTCACCAAGAAGGTGTTGCAGTGGAGACGATCTACCGGACCAGGTCAAAACGTATTTTTTGTGAGTAACATTCATTTAGACACACATCTATAAATAAAGGGCCCAGATTGAAAAATACCTGACTTCTCTGAGGGGAATACGCGATAAACCTAAATTATATTATGAGTTTACTATATTTTTACCTCTCGGCCACAGACAGGCTGCTCTGTGTGCTGTTTTTAAAGCTCATTACTAAAAATCTATTTAGAATGAATGGTCTGTCTGTGTCATTGCTTGTGTATATCTCCCAATCTCAACTCCCCCCCCCCCTCTACTTTAAAAGCACCACCCATCACTTAACAGCCACTGTACAGAGATGCCCTCCTCCTCCTCCTCTGGGACGCTGCTGGTTGAGAGGTGGATTAAAGGTCATTTAACAACCTGAAGAGGGAGAGTGGGTCTGATGAACGACGGCCGAGGGGATGGTTCATAATGTAGAGAGGAGGAATGGAGGGGGGGAGGGGGGGGGGGGGGGGGGAGAGAAGGAGCACAGGGAAGGAGAGAGGAGGAGGAGCAGGAGGAGGAGGAGGACGAGGGAGAGGGGAGGGATGGAAAGCGTCCACCAACGTAAACACCTCTGAAACAGAAACATCCATTTAGCAGCGAAAACAAGCCCCCCCTCACAAGACCTCCGTGAATGGGCCACTTCAGCCGAGCGAGGAAGTTCCAACGAGGGGCAGGATGTTCCCCTCAGGACGCACTTGAGACCGGCTGAGGGCCAAAAGCCTGAATACATAGACCGCTCTCTCTCTCTCCCTCTGTCACTGTCCAGCTTTGCCCTCCCACCCAGGCCGAGTGGCTTCAGAAACACCCCCCCCCCCTCCTTCTTCTCCCTCCGACCGGCCGTTTACTGAGCTGCAGCCAGCGAGGCGGCGAGGGAGGGCGTGGAACTGTATTCAGCAAACAAAGACGGGGGGGGGGGGGGAGTCTTTCCGTGATTAAAGAGCATTTAAGATGCGACGAGCGGCTAATTTGTTCACTGTGTGACAGAATCAACAGGAACTGGGGCCGAGATCTGCTGCCTGCGTCGTCTGCTGCAGTTGCCCTCGCTGTGTCACCGTGTTCAGATATAAATCAGATTTACTAGTAGTGCCCACGTGAATGTAATACTGGTTCTATGTATTCATGCACACTTCAACAAGTAGAAACCCATTAAAGTGCTGATCACATGACCTAGAAATCAGTTTTTCCCAGAAGAAGACGTCTATCTGGGGCAACTGCGACAACAAATGTCTACTAAAAGTAATTTTATGTATTGTTGCCAAATTCTTAGCAAAGATGCAGAACAGCAATTTGACCCTTTTATTGGTGAACAAAGATTAGTTTAGTGACATTACATGGACTGTCGCAGTTGCCCCATAAGATTACACTGTTACACTTAAATATATATAAATCTTTAGTTTCAAGTGTTCTTCAATACAGCCGATGTTCATTTAGTAAATTATGATTATTTAGAGTCAAACACACGGTAAAGCACCGTATGTTTTGGGACATGTTGGAACCATGTGATTGACAGCTCGTACCGTCCAATGGCTCCTACTTCTGGCATCAAAAAAACCAAGATGGCGCCGGACACAGTGTCAAACTGGCGGCTTCAAAATGTCAGGTCACAAACCGGTGGGTTGATACCTGTTTGTGCCCCGAGCAGGAAACTGTGTCTGTTGATGGTACGTTTGCTTCCTGTGTTCAGTAACAACGTGTGTTCACCTTCCAGCAGCCGCCCCCCCCCCCCCCCCACTCTGCCTGAAGCCGCTGCTCAGACTCCGTGTTCGTCTTGTGACCGCGTCCAGACCTGGTTAGGATTCACTTCAACCCGCTGTTAGTTTGTTTTGTGTAAACGAGTCCTGGTACCGACACTGTTCAGACAGAACCAACCGAGACTCCAGGAAAAACAAACGCTCCGACGCGCGGACTCGGCAGCTTCGCCTCATTTACATAAACGTCCACACTTCTGATTCGTTCGCTGTGATTCACAAAGTCCGTTCTGGGGATTTTGTTTTTTTTTTTGCCACTGGAACTGTTTGTTTAGCAAATTCATGCGGTCGGTGACAGACACGGCGTCGACAGCGAACGCTATTATAACATGTTTATTGAAAACCTTTTCTGAAAGCATAGTTCATTAGAGAGAGAGAGAGAGAGAGAAATTGCTATGAGCAAGCTATGAATTACAAATAAAGAAATAATCACATGAAGCCAAATGGTTAGTTCGACCTTTCTATGTTAGAAATGTGAATGTGAAGGAGGAAAATTAATTCTGTGGGAGTGAAAAACATTATTTTGTCTCATGATCCTTATAAAAGAGAACCTGATGTGGAATGTAATAAAATAAACTGTGTATGAAAATTGCTTCCTCTCTAAGATTCTTATCAAATGCTCCACTCAAATTTCACACTATAAATTAATCTGCATTAACATCGAAATGCAGGACAAAATGAAAACGGGGTGAATGGAGTCGTGTGAAAGAAAATAAAATAACATTTCACCCTGAAAAGTTAAATCAACAAAAACTTGAAAGCAATTTATCAATTTTTTTCCATAACTGTGGAAGCAAAGGTTTGTTTCCCAGACACCAGAGGAAGCCGGGATAACGCCGCGCTCCTCCAGCTTCATTCCTCACTTCCTCTTTGTTTTTACAAAGTAGAGAATAAATGAGTCCGTCAGAGCGGAGACGACAGATGATCAAAGGCCGATGTGCGACTGTACATACAGTAAAAACTCCTCCGTGACGTTTATTCATTCAATAGCAAAGGAAAACACGTTCACAGGAAAAAAGGAGTTGTTGTTTTTAACATCTGAGATCAAGAGAAATCTATTTGAGATAAACTCGGCCGATATGTTGATATTCTGCATCGGAGCTAATGAAGGTTTTCTGATACGTGGGAAATGAAACCTCAGGATTTTATTTATGGTTTGATTGTTCAACATTTTCTGCAATAAAACTTGTATTATTGCTTTTCAGTGAAACACATTTATTTACAGTTTTGGTGACTTGTTGAAATAAGTCAAATTTAGGAGTCTGAAGTTTGGAGGGCGCTCGGCCCAAACTCGGGATATTGAAGAAACTGAAAAAAAGATTCCTGGTTCCGTCTTGTTTATCCGGATCCGCTCCAAAATGTAATAGTTTCCTCTTCGGGTCATACCCCACCCCATTGGTTCAGCAAGCTAGGCTAATTAGCTTCCACTTTGACAAGTAGAGTTAAACAAACAAAACAGAAAAGAAAAATAGATCCTCTAAAAAAGGTTTTAATGCTGAAAATAGAGACGGTAAATGTGACGGAAAAAATCGGGGACATTTAAAAAAGTTACTAAATTAGCTTCAGCAGTTTTTGTGAAGTGTTGCTTTAACACTGACGAGCGAAGGTGTGTTTTTATGATTTATGAGCAGATGTATCACGATGGACGACAGGAATAATGATATTCTCAAAGAACGTCAGTAAAACAAAACTTAAAAGGATAAAAGAGAATTCCAGCATTTTGCATCATGCAGTAACTCTTCAGTTTAGTCATCAAGCGAATGTTAGAAACAGAGGTCGGGGGGGGGGGGGCATCAGTATAAAATAACTACTCTGCATCATCATCATCATCTCTTCTGGCTCTTTAATGAAAAACAACACTGAAAAGCAGAGAGCTATGAATAAAAATACTCTCACCATAGGGAGAGTATTTTACCCAGCATGGAAGAATAAATAAAACAGAACACGTTTCATTAGATCCATCCAACCTTTACACAAGTGCCGTTGTTCACTCGACAAAAAAACAACACAAAGAATGAAACAAAAATCAGGGACACAATTAACACAACCTGCTTTTTAGTGACAACTACTTAAAAAAAAAAAAAAATATGGGTTCTTTTAAAAAAATTTTTTTTTTTAATTATACATTCAAAACATGATGAAAGTGAATCAATCAATCTCCTTTTTGTTTGCTCAATTATTCCAGGCACTTTTCAAACTACTGAAAACAGAAGAAACATGAAGTTTGTGCAACCGCTCACTTTCCAGGGGCCTTGTTCAGAGTGTGAACACATGGAAAACTAAAATGCCATTGTGTTAACAGGAATAGATACATGTTGTATTTAGAATTCATATAAGTACTTCAAATACTGGGGGGGGGGGGGGGGGGTTCATTAAGTATTGTATTTACACTGGAAAAAGGCCGTTGCACAGTGAAGCGTTTGCCCCGTTTCCATTTAGCAGCGAGTGAATCGTGTGTGAACCCTTCGATGCGTCGCTTTCCCGTTCCAGACTTTGCTAAACACAGACTCTGTAAACATTTCAACCCTCGTGCTTTTTTTTGGGGGGGGGGGGGGGGTCAGCTGGAGAGACGACTGCATATAGAAACAAAACAAAGGGGGGGGGGGGGGGGGGGTAGATATTCATTTGGCCATCCCATGATCCTTCCCTGCACCATGTGACCTCCGCCCGCCTACATTCGACGGTGCAGTAATTTGGTTCAGAGATCCGGAGAATAAACGATTAAACAGACTTTTAAGACTAATTTGGCACTTTTCTCCTTAAACAAGCTGATATATATATATATATCTATATATATATATATATGTCTATATATTTTCTTTTTGCTGTGCAACTGACGGGTCCACACAGCGTGCCTTCATTTCAGTATTAATACTAAAGAGCAGCGATAACATCTCAAGCGTCTGGGCAGGTTTTTTGTTTTTAGTAACACTCAAGCACATAAGGACATAACAGCCTCTGCCGTCAAGCTGATGCTTTTAACCGTGAGTGTGCACGAGAACCGTGAGTGTGCACGAGAACCGACCGTGGGAACTTTACTGTGACTGACAAACGAGTGTGAAGCCTCCAGAGAAACCTTCCAGAGGAAAAAACTATCCGACCAATTTGGGATTTATTCTTGTTTCTAAGTCTAAAAATGTCAGATTTTTTCGTGTGAATCCTCTTTTTTTTGCCGTATTCTAAATGGAATCAAACCCCCAGAATGCATTGCTGCTAAAAACAGTACACAAATGCTACTTTCGCTGTTCTTAAAAAAAAAATATTAAAAAGTATTTCCTCTAAAAATCTACCGTTGCAAAAGCCTTTGTAAAAGTTTTCCCTCACAGTTTTCTGGATCCAAGAACGTTCCCTGGTAGCTGCCGAAAAGCATTCTGGGAAAAGTAGTTCATCATTTAGCATATTATTTAATGTGTCATGAAGTGTTGCAGCAACTCTTTGTTTTTAATTTCGAGGAGGGGAAGTGTTGCATTGTGGGATTTGGTGTTTTATCAAAAGGTACACTAGCAAACATGCTATTAACATTTTACACAAATAAAATGTTGGAATCTGTCCACGTTTCCCCACTAAGCAGTGATTAGACATGAAGTCCATCTAATAATCAAATCTGAAAAGCTTCTATTGTTCTTGAAAACTCAGTTTCTCTGGAGGCTTCTTCCGGTTCACAGTCGTTCTCGGTCGTTGCTCAATATGTCTTTAAGTACTTCAGTTGCACTAAAGGCGTCTGTGGTGGAAATCACGAAGCGCTGCTGTTTCTTGCTCAGCAAGAGTCAATCGCTGCTTTGATATCGCAAAGGTCAACTTTAAAAAAATAATAATTAAAACAGAGTTGGAGCTCGGTGGAAACATCCAGCTCTTTTCAGCAGGAGCCCGAATCCCACCCGCCCTCAAAAATCATCGTCTGTCGTACATTCTTATCTTTAAAAACTGTAAACAAACCAAAAGAAAACAAATAAAAGATGGATCAAAAACTAGAGGAGTCTGCCAGTTGTGAAAATAACGTCGCAGTTTTGTTGTAAAATAAGTTACAAAAAAAAGAAAAAGAAATAAAAATCTTTTGCGTACAGTACTAAAATCCCTAAACTAGACCTTTCGTACTTAAGAACCACATGTTAAGTCTATAAATATCTTTACAAATATACACGTTAATTATTCAAATAAACCTTTTTCTGTATCACTTTAAACGATTAAATGTTTTACACGGTCATGACAGTGTCTTCTAGATTGCAATGCTTCCATCCTAAAACAATATCTTAAAAAAAATGTTATTTTTTTGTCTTTTAAGTACACGGCTGTGAACAGCAATATGATACATATTTGCATTTATATATTTACAATAAATCATTTTTCTAGATACATTAAAAAAAAAAAAACTCTGAACTTATTACTGAATGGCCCTGAAAGTTCGCCTCACATTCGATGAGGGATTTGTTCCATGATTATCACAAAACTGTGGGTTTCTTTTCTCCGAATGCTAAAACGTGACACGAGAAGACGCTCAGCTGATCCCTGCCGCTGCCGCCCTGGACCCATGACCCGCCTGGCTGTGGAGCGCTCACACAACTTCTTGAGGATCTCCGGAAGAACGAGTCCCATCTTTCGCTGGTTTCAGATTTTCATCGCGAGCTCCGCGCAGACGAGAGGAAGAAAAAAAAAAATCTTGAGGTCCTCGCCCGTCGGATCGCCGACTTCCCTTCGTTCCCTCCTCTTACATCCTTTTTTTTCGTGTTTTTGTCCGAGTAGGCACGGAATGGTTTCACCCCACAGATTGTCCGTAACAAAAGACTGGCCTGAGTACAAAAATATAATTTCATTTGTGAAAAGAAGAACACAAACAAGGTTCAACGGCAAAACATAATCCTTCAATGTTTAAAGAGTCACTCGGGGAGGAGGAGGAGGAGGAGGAGGAGGAGGAGGAGGAGGAGGAAGAGCAGGAGGATTCGAAAAGCTGAAGCACTGTGGAAGTATTGCATGCCGAGTTTTTCATTTCCATATCTTGAGGAGCTGGAGTCAGCGGGAGGTGATTATTAGTCACAAACTGCGAGCGGAGGTTAGCGTCCACCCTCCGCTCCCAGCCCGGCTCTTATGTCCTGATCACGCCGTTACTGGGAAGCTGTTTGGGAAGACAGGGCTCGTCGGGCAGCGGGTCGTGGGCGAACACCGAGTCGTCCCCTGAGGAGCAGGTGCTGTTGGAGTCCTGACAGGTGGGCGAGTACTGCTCGAAGGGCACCGACAGGTCCAGGTACTCCTGTCAGAGGAGAGGTCAGAGGTCAGACTGGGTGTCACTGTCATGTCCCCCTCTGCGGTCACAGGATCAGGTGAAAAACAAAATACTTTCACTGGTATTATAGCACAACATTACATCTCTGCATGTTCAAAATCCACTTTAATCTGTTATAATTGTATTTAAATGTCGGTTAAGTGCATTATTTGTATTTCTTTGACATTGTGAGCATTGTTTTATAATATATAGGAGATGTAGATGTTATACATGAATCTTTTGGGGATTCCCATAACTTTAAATTACCCTTTTTAACTTGTAGAAATGCAGATAATTGGACAAAAAATATATTTTTTCACATTAAAAACACATTAAAATGTACGTTTTAAAGTTCAAATACAACTGTCCCTCAGTTTTATCTCGTATACATGATTAAAATGTAAAACAAATCTCTTTTGAGGGTTTATGTAACTAAATCCATCTTTTGTCGTCCTATGAAACATTGAAACACTGCTCGTGATTTATCTTGATCTTGCGGGCGAGTGCGCGAATGGATCCAATGAAATATAATATGCGGCGACTAGATAACTCTGCCCAGCGTCTGCGGCTCTTTCTCAGAAACCGGTTTTTTTTGTTGGCGAAAACAAAGAATGTGGTCGAGGTCTAATTTATTCGCTCCTGCTTCGCTCTGATCTAACGGAGGACGACGCGCCAGCTTCGTTTCAGTCCAATCAGATCTCAGATCATTGATTTCAGTCCCACTCCGACGAGACACAACACAAATATTCCATTTCCCTTTGTCACGAGGCTCGTTAGGTAAAATAAAGGCAGCTCCATTTATCAGTTAATTGATTTTTACAAGCGTTCGCCTTTAGAAAAGTCTTCTCCTGCCACACGAGGCCATTTGAAGTTCAGAGTAACGTTAGGGGGCCGAGGTGAAATTGAGGGTTTTGTGTTTCCTGCTGTTTCCGTGTTATCAGTGAGGAGCAGCTGAGAGAGAGAGAGAGAGAGAGAGGGAGAGCGAGAGGGAGGGAGGGAGACTTACATCGGTGGAGGTCATTGATAAAACCCGGTCGTGATCTTCTACCAGCTGTCTGAAGGTCGGTCTCTGCGATGGCACCGCATGCCAGCACTCCCTCATGATCATGTACCTGAAACACACACACATCACAGTTTGGTTTTCAAACATCTTCTCAGGATGTTCTGTCTCCGTCGACTTGATCTGCAGCTGGACGGTCGCTTTCCTGCCCCCCCCAGAGAAGTCTTTGATCCATAGTTTACATTTGATCTGGATAGTTTTGGTTTCACGTTGTGATTTAGGGAGCTCACTACAGAATGTTGTCTGACACACGTACGCCCTGTCCTCATCACCTACGTGGGCGGAGTCTACCTGTACTGAACACTGATTGGTCTGTAGACGGACGTCAGCGTGGTGTCAGTCTGGTTATTGTGTTCGTTAACTTTTTTTGTTTTGTTTGGTAAAGTGTATAGAAAAACATGGATCGTTGCCACTATAATGTAATTATGTTTCCACAACGTCCTCGTCGTTTAAACTTCATGTCGTCGTCGGAGGTGAAAACTTAAACAATCCTGCAGCTGCCTCCTTTTCTTCTTCTACTGTTTGATGCTGTCTCTACGTCCTGTGATCTCCTCCCTGTGCTCGCCTGTGTCAGGTTCAGGTTCACGAGTTCTCCGCAGAGACTCTGACCGATGAAAACACCTACAGCTCATGTGTGCAGTTTGCAGGTTTGTCCATCCGATGTCCCTCCTTCAGCAGCTTGAAGAGTTCTTCTACTGGGATTCCTGGGTACGGAGAACCTCCCAGTGTGAAGATCTCCCACAACAACACACCATAGGACCACCTGCACACACACACACACACAGAGGAACAACACAAATCAAACACAATACACAATGAACACAAATTAGAGGTGAAACAACCTTTTCATCCTCGGGAATAACACAGAGCAGCTTACATTAACACAATGAGTGTCGGGTTTGGGTCAGGCTTGGTCAGTTTACTACATATGGCTGAGAATAAAAGAAAAGTATTGTGAAATAATGCAATCTTCTATCTTTTTAATGTTTGAAAACAATCTGAAAATACAGAAATTCGGGCAGAAATCTGCAGAAATGTAAAGAAGAATACATTTGATACTGTATTTGCATGTAGGTGGCCTTTAATGCAAGTTGCAGGAAGTATTGTTCCTCACACACGTGCACACCCTGATCTGAAGTGAGAATAGTATTAAAGTGTATCTACAGTAAAAGCCCATCTGCAGTTCAATCTGGAAACTCATTCTCTCTCTCTGCTGCTTTATTCCTGAAGGTTTAAAAAGACGAGGGAAGCTAATCAGATAATGGGCGGTCTATTAGCCCAGTGTGCTATTGTTGGGCCGTTCGTCCAGTGAATCAGAATCAGACCCCTCCTCTCACTGCGGTGCTCCGGCGAACCTAATCTGATTATCCACGCTCCGGTCCAGAGGGTGGAAAACAGCCGCTACCGGCAAGAGAGAGAGAGGGAGAGAGGGAGAGAGGGAGAGAGAGAGAGAGAGAGAGAGAGAGAGAGAGAGAGAGGAGAGAGAGAGAGGAGAGGAGAGAGAGAGGAGAGAGAGAGAGAGGGAGAGAGGGGGAGAGAGAGAGAGAGGAGAGAGAGGGAGGAGGAGAGAGGGAGAGAGAGAGACTGTGGTGGAAGAGAGACATCACAAATTCAGAGGGAAAGAAAAGGAAACTGCAGCTAAGGACGGATGTAGCTGAGGAGAACGTCCCACTCTGAACAGATCCTTCAGGTCTTTAGGGTCCGAACTGGTTCAGTACCGACGCGTTTTCCTTTTTAAAAACCTAAACGATCACAAAGCGCTTGTGCTCCACATCAGGAGTAACCCCCGTCCACACTAACACACCTTCACGTCACCGTTCACCTGGCGTGTGAACAGGAAGGAGATTGTCCACATCGCAGTAGAACTGGAGGAAGAAACTGGTCGTGCTCGAGTAGCGATGATAAGAATCAGGAGGTGAAAGCACGTGACCGCATCATTGTTTCCGAACGTCGCGTTTCAGGGGCTGCGTCATTCAGTGGTCGCATTTAAAGACCGACTCTGGGTGCGTGTGCGTAACGCTGCATTTCTGATCTGCTGCGTCACCCGGGGAGCGTCTCCGCTGCAGAGCTGCTACGGGAGCTTTCCACTGTGACTTCTGTATTTCCTCGAGTAAAACTGGGCCTGTGTACCGGGACCAAATACCAGGAACTGTGCATCTCCCAGTCCTGCGAATAGTTCAGAATTAAAAACCTGAATGGATTCACTCGACAGAAACGCTGTGGAGTGGTTTTTCCGTTGCTGTGAAACTGAGAATTCACATTCATGAGACGCTGTCGCTGCTCTAACCTGAAAACACGGGCGCCGAAACGAAAAGAGCATCAAGCTCTGCGGCGTTCACGCGTCCAGTGCGGCGCCGGCGTTATATAAAACCCTCCACGATGTTGGCAAAGGGGAAATTCCACAGTCTGGAGAACTGATGAATTGAAATGACAAGTCACTTCTAGGTGAACTGCTTCTCCAGCACAATGTGTGAAACTGCCCCTGATTGAATCCTGCGAGTTCTCGCTGCCAGTTTCTGCCTCGGAGCTGACAAATGTTTAGTGGCGCTGCCGGAGCTGTGATGTCAGCTTGTGTGGGCGGCTGTGTTCACTTGTTCCTCCGGCTGCGAGGGCCAGATCGGTTTTAGTGTGTTTCAGTCTGTTTGAGCGTAATCTACTTGATGAAAAACCCATCACAGGTCAGAAGTCAGAGTCCCTCGGGGGTGTGAGAGAGTAAACTGGCTGCGGAGCGACTACTGTATGAAGGAGGAGGAGGAGGAGGAGGAGGAGGAGGAGGAGGAGGAGGAGGAGGAGGAGGAGGAGGAGGAGGAGGAGGTTTGGCGGGAGGATTGACTCTGTAATCCAGACCTGCTGAAATAACACAGCGGGCTGATTCTCCTCTCTGCCTGTTCCCAGTCTGCTGTAATCACACCAGTGATCCAGTGTTGACAAGGTCCCGTAGTTGGCTTGGATGGCAGAGCTGGGGACACGGCGTCTGACTGCAGCCAGGGGGGGGGGGGGGGGGGGCAGGCAGCTACCACAAGACGGACTAACTTTGTGACCTTCTCGCCTCGACTCGCCTTTCTCCTCCTGATCCCAGCCAACATGGGAGCAATCAGAGGTCGTGAAGAGGTGCGTCTGAACAGTGGTGGGATCAGACCCTGAAGCAGCGCCTGATAGATCCTCTGACCCTCTTATCTCCTTCGGTTCTGGGGCAGGTTGGACTTACGCTGATAAAACAACAGTAAGATGCTGAGGCCCCCGCCGCGCTTCTGTCTCTCTCTGATGTCGTGTCGGGAGATTAAAGAACAAACGGGGCGAGGAATGCGGAGCCGGCGATTCACAAGAGGCTCGGGATTATCAGGAGAGCCCAGATGACAGCGAGCGGCCGAAATTTGGAAAGGGAAACGCCACGATTCCATATTCACACGCACAGACGCAGCGTTTGATGCTAACAGGCGCCGTCGTGATATTTCAACACCCGGATTCCTCCGGTGTACAGCGGCTCCACACCAGTGGACAGTTGGCATGCGGCGGTTGGTTTGTGCAAACTCACACGTCGCTCTGGTGCGTGTAGACCCGGTCGAACAGAGCCTCCGGAGCCATCCATTTCACGGGCAGACGACCCTGCAACAACACAGACACAACAGAACCGCACGGGTCAGCAGAACCGTCCTGTACAGAGCCGACGGAAAAAACATCCACGACTGTCCTGAGCTCCAGATACAGTCTTGTGGTAAAAAAAAAACTCCACTAAATAAACAATATAGCTCTAAATATTGAATTATTGATGTAGGAAGATATTTAACATTCCAGGCAAACCATCAATATCACTCTGAGCATAAATATAATGCTCTCTGGACGGTTCTCGCTTGGCAATGCATCATTATGACTAATGATTGTTTAATAGCTTTTTTCTCCTGTGTAAAGAATCTTTATTATTCATCATGATTTCAGTATCAAAGCCCGAAATAATGTGTTTCCTCCTCTGACCGTTAACGCTGAAAAACAACATCTACCTCTCTGAAGAACGAGAGACTGGAGTCAGAGCTTGCATTTGAAAAGCTGCAGAATATAATCGTCATGTTCACGTGTGAGACTCACGTTGGTGGTCTTCTTGTAGTAGTCTATGTTGTGCACGTCTCTGGCGAGGCCGAAGTCTGCGATCTTCATCACGTTGTCCTCCGTCACGAGGACGTTCCTCGCTGCCAGGTCTCGGTGGATGCACTGAGGGAGGACGGACAAGTGCGTCAAACAAACATCAACAACACACAAACATTCTCTGATGTGTCGCAGATAACTTTCATTTACCCTCCTCCAACTTTAATACTCGTGCCCACATGGAAATATTCACCTTGACTTCAAACGTTGAAACTTGAAATTGAGGGAACATCGAGTCCCGACACTTAAAACTCACTTCAACATTGCAAAGAGTAATTTTAAATCAAGTAAAATAATATTTACTGCATTATACAGCTTGTTGGCCCCCCCGTCTAACCATCCCCAAACGTCATAATGGAAAAATGTTTTTTTTGGGAAAGTTTCGAAATGGTAAGTTCCTTTCAAAGCTTATTCATGTTGGAGGATTTTCCACATCTATTTATTTAATTCAGGACCTTAATGAAGTTTATATTGAAGCTGTGAGGATAAATAAAACAGTGCATGTGCAGTTCTTGGCGGCGCGGCGGCGGCGGCGGTACCTTCTGCGAGGCCAGGTACTCCATGCCTCGGGCGACCTGGTAGGCGCAGGACACCAGGTCTTTGAATGTGAGCTGCTCGTCTGGGATCTTGCAGGTGTCGAAGGAGTAGTCCATGCCCGGGGGGCGCCGCGCCCGCAGGTACTCCCTCAGGTTGCATTTGGAAGCGTACTCCACCAGGACGTACAGGGGACCTGCGGCCAACACAAACCACAGCGTCAGGACTCGTTCAGTTACCCACTCATTGATCCGCTCTGCTCCTCCGGGGGGGGGGGGGCCTCACCGTCCTGCGTGCAAGCTCCCAGCAGGTTGATTATGTTTTTGTGTTTTCCAATCATCTTCATCATCTCCATCTCCGACACCAGGTCCGACAAATCTTTATCCGTGGCGTCATCTGAGAGAACAAATAAACGAATGAGAACAATTAAAGAAGGGTTTAATTTGTGGAAAAGTTGTTTCTGCAGAACAACAGATGAAAATGCAGAAAACAAAGAGAGAAACGGAACGAGAAAGAAACCTTCTCTGTCACCGTCGAGGTCATATGTTCATTCCCCGGAGTGCAACCCCAACAATCACTAACCTTTCAGCATCTTCGCAGCGACAGTGAGCGGCTTGTTGGGTTTCTCCTTGTCGATGCCGATGGCCTCGGCCATCACCACCTGCCCGAAGCAGCCTTCGCCCAGAGGTTTACCCAAAGTGAGTCTGGAACACAAACCATTTCATGAGCTGGGGTTTTTACATTGCATTACATTTAGCTGATAGCAATAAGGATTTCTGCTGCACTGAGCGTAGAGCAGTGTTATTTAATTTCTCCACAGAGGTGTCACGGTGACCTTGATGAATTGATTTTCACAGCTCATCGCGGCACAAGGACGACAGCACGTTTCTGTCAGCTCGGAAATTCTATGTTGCTGGCAGCATGAAATAAAAAACAACCCACAGAACACTGTTTTTTCTAGAGGAATATTATTTCTTTCTCACCGGGATCGGGGAAACTCCCACTTGGGGTCGGATGGCAGCTCCAGCTCCGACACGTTGGCGAGCATCGGCCCGTCGCTGGACGACAGGCGGGCGATCCGGACCAGTGGCGTGTTGGAGTTCATGGAGGAGTTCGAATCCAAGGACACCTGCTTGGGTGCAAAAGACAAACTGTTATAGACTCTGAAAGGAGGAAGGTGACGTGTGTCGAAACAGAGAGACGGAGGGAGAAGAGAAGAAAGCTTTTATCTGTCCGTGTTCTCGCAGTGAACTTTGGGATAGAATTGAATCCTTTCATTGAAAAGAAAGAGAAAAATGTGAATCTGTAAAAATATTTATATAAATATATTAAGAAGTGATTTAAATAAAGGGTTAAAATAGTTCAAACAAGTATTTTCTTAGATTCTGAAAGTGTGTTGTGAGAGTGAAAGGACGAGTGTCGGAGCTCCTCTTGAAAAACAGCCCGACTTCTGACACCAGCGGTGACTTTTACAAACAGACGGCCGGCGGCTGCACGCAGGAGGAGGGGGGGGGGTAACAAAGACGAATGAAGGGGGGGGGGGGGGGGGGAATGGACGTCTGTATCCATCAGCGAGCTTCATTTCCACCTCGGCGTCGCCACCACCTGAAGCCCGTGGGCTCCACGTTCTCACACCATTTATCTGAGTGCTGGGGCGAGCTGAGGGCCCCCCCCCCCCCCCCCCCGTCTGGCTTCTGATGAATGTGCCTGCGTCAGAGTCGGCCAGCTCGGGCCCCTCAGGTGGGGTCCGGAAACAAACATGTCCACTCACCAGACTTCACTCCTCAACTTCCCAACGGAGGGAAAATGAGAAAACCGCTGAGACGTTGAAAAAAAAAAAAAAAAAAAACTCCAAACAAACAGCAAAACTAAAAACAAAACCAATTTCTGAGGGCATGAAAAGTAATATCTGATAGAACATGCCAGGAGGTTTATGGGAGATTTACTCAGAGTTATGAAAAAGAAAGGAGAGAAGCAGGAGATTATCTTTGCAAAAAAAACGAAGCGAAGATTACAGAAAAATGCAATAAGACCTTCCCCTGCACGGCCTTATACGAGCATGTGTCTGCAGGTAGCAGGAGCAGAACAGGATTTAGAGGATGAATTACAACTTCTTCCAAAGAGATGATATTTCTTACCTGACACGACGGCTTTTAAGTATCAGGGATGAATCAGAAAACTTCAGTTCTTAAACTCGTGTGCGTGTTTTCCAAGAAATAAACGACTTTCAAGCAACAGTTTTCTAAACCAGGCAGGGGGAGGGAGGGGGGGGGGGGGCGACTCATCTGCATTTTAAACATTCATGACATCGTCGGATCCACAGTGTGATCGCCAGATGAACAGTTTTACAAGTCTCACATGAAACCAAGGGAGTGAAGCCTGGGAGTTGCCAGGTAAGACTCGAGGCTCAGGAGCTCAGAGAGAAGTTTATATATACGAGAGTAAACTGGAGACGGGACCATGGTTAAGTTAATGAAGGTGGGGAGAATAATGGATAAGATACAAGTTCTTTATTCTGGCCTGAATGAACCTTTATCTCTTCTTGGACACGGTCGGACATTGGGCTGATTCCTGTCCTGGCCACTGGGAGTTAAATAACCCCTCGCTAGAGCCATGCTAGGTGTTTCCCCCTGTTTCCAGTCACTAAGCTAAGCTAACACACGCTCTCTTTAAGAAAGCGCATGAGAGTATTTTCCTCCTGCTGTTGGATCCTGTGTGAACTCGGCGTTGGACTCGGACCTGACTGAGGTTCGAGACGCGAGCGGCTCTGCAGACGACGCAGCTGCTCCACTTCATGTTCCTCTCCAAACAGTCGAGGGGCCGAGTGTGTGTTACACCGAGAGTGAAATCTAAAACTAACACTGACAGTCGCAGGAGGGCATAAATATCCCGGAGCTGAATCCGCTCCAAGATAAATGTGAACACATGTCACCAGCGTGATGCCGTCCAGCGTCCGCACCACGTCACCATAGCAACCGGACGGAGATACCGGTCAGACAGACGTGCGACAACCTCCTGGATTTATTTGTGCAACGTTGCAGAGGTTGAAAGAAGGACCATGCAAATGTAAACTCTTTTGCAGGTTTCTTATTGTGGCACTGACGCAGAATTATGACACAATTTTCCACGATCCTTTATAACTAATTCAAAGTTCCTTCCTCAGTTAATAATCTCACTGCCTTCTTGTTGTTGTTTTCTGGAATAATCTCAATTCGGCTACAGTTTTTATTTTATTTACTTAGAAACACCTAGAAAACTTACTCAAATTATTTTTCCAGAGCTTTGCACACAACTGGAAATTAAAAAGGTGTTCCAGAAACCCAGGGATTCCCGGTAATCCCTGTAATGTCTCCAGACCTCTGGAGGAATGTGCCGCACGTCAGCTGCACCAGATTTGACCAAAATTATTCATACGCTAAAGTTTTAAAACACACAGTGAGAGAAAGAGAGGAAAAGGGGGGAAAGTCTTGTGAGAATCTTGTATCTACTTTCTGTTACCTGTCTCTTGAGGGGGAACTTTGACAGCTTTTGCACCGGCGGCGTGGGCAGCGTCTTCTGCGTGGTCATCCTCATGCGGCAGAGGACGACGATGACCACGGCGAGGATGAAGAGCACGCAGCCCGTCACGTAGATGAGGATGTCGACGTAGTAGTCTTCCTTCTCTGGGCTCACTGCTTCGGGAGGAGGGGGGGGAGGAGGAGAGGAGGAGGAGGAGGAGGAGGAGGAGGAGGAGGAGGGGAGGAGGAGGAGGAGGAGGAGGAGGAGGAGGAGGAGGAGGAGGAGGAGGAGGTCGCACACACATCGAGCGTCAGGTCAAAATATGCACAACGACTTCACGCCAAATAACTCTTGTTTTTCTCAGTAGCACATTTCTTCATTTCCACGGAGGCATAAATCAAAACAGAAGCAGATCACAAACTGGCCTTTGAACAATGAGAGAATGCATTAACTCTCTGCTGAGACAGTAATCAGCTTGTAGTTTATCCTGCAGCAGGTAATTGCACCTGTGATATGCGTCTCCCGGGGGAGGTAATTATTGCGTTTGAATACCGCAAAAAAACATAAATGTCTTGAAATTGCCTCGTAGCCTCGAGACTTTTAAACAGACGATCTGCTCTGATGAAAAAGCACCTTTCGCTGGAGGCCGGAGTGGATGTTTGATTTGGTAAATTAAAGGGACGACGACATTGCAACGCACTTAAAGTGTGTTAACAAGCACACATTTACAATAATGCTTCATGATTACGTCTGAGAATGAACGTTAAATGTTGTGCCACTGAGAAAAACACGACAGGAACAATCAGTTTCATGGAGTTTTTAACATTTGAAGTGAGAAATGAGAGTTCAGAGATCCACGGAGAGAAGAGGAATATACCTGGAAGCACCGTCAGCCAAGCAGAGTGGTAAGCATAGCCGATAGAGTTCCCTGCCAGACAAGTGTACTCGCCCGCATCCTCAAAGGACACATTGGTCAAGAAGAGAACCTCCAGCTCCTTATCTGTGGTGTTAATACCGGCCGTCTGTGGAGGGTGAGAGACGGAGAAGATGGAGGAGAAAACAGAAGAAGAGATATGGTGAGGCCAAAGCTTCTTAGAGGAAACACCAAACACACCCTGGAGAGAGAGCACCGAGGATTTAAAGAGATCAGCGGTGCTGTTTTCCTCTGACAGCTGACAGCTCCACCACCAACACCTGGAAATCACCCAAGCAGCACCGTCACCACGCTGGGAAAGAAGCTTGATGGTTCAGCCTGAGGTCACAGGCGACCCTGACACCTTGGAAAACTAAATATCTGTTGTTTAAAGCAAAACTAATTTAACTAATTAATCTGAGTTTCCTTGATTCATTTGACCAGAATTTGATTTGTGTTGGAAACTAAAAAACAGCACCTGTGAATTCAAACTGAACCAGAGCAAGTTTACCTGACACCAAAGCAAAGCAGATCCTTCCACCGCAATTCTTTGTCTGCAGAAACCACGGGGACAAGAAAGGTTCTTTCTTTTTATCCCTCGTAAAAACCCAAAGACAATATTCTTAGTCGTTGTTTTCTGGGCTGCATATTTTACAGGAAGCCGTTTGCATCATTTGATCTTTGGGGTTTTTCTTCCAGGGACACCTCAGGGATCTATTCTGGGTCCGTTGCCTTTTTAAAAAAAGATCTTTTACCATTATTGTTTGCTGATGGAAATACATCAACACTGATTTACTTTCACTATTGTTTCTGTGATTAACCTTGACATCACTCAAAAGGAGCTCCGCACGATGCCGCTGTGGCTTTTCCCCTTTCGGTTGGTGTGATGATCAGTGGGGGAGTGCGTTTCAAACCCAGTATCTGATGTGGCCTGGTAGGGGGATGGGTGGTGGTGGTGGTGGTGGGGGGGGGACTCTCATTCACCAGACTTCAATAATGAACAGTGACATCAAGACCCAGTCATGAATCAGAGTCCTGCTGCACGCTTTCATGTAAAAGCCGAGCTGTGTGTGAGCTGCATGCTCGGGCTGGTGAGAGGTTTCATGTGGGCGTTTATATGTGTGTGTGTGTGTGTGTGTGTGTGTGTGTGTGTGTGTGTGTGTGTGGTGTGTGTGTGTGTGTGTGTGTCTGTGCGTGTGTGTGTGTGTGAAGCAGGTTTGTGGGGGAGCGAGGCTTCTGAAGTCGCTGTGGTAATTAAAGGTGTGATATCGTGTTTGTTATTGACCGTGGGGGAGACAAAGTGTCCCTGGGTGTTTAAACAGATTATATCTACTCGCTAACTGAAGGTGAACATTTAAACTAAGAACCCAGACGAGCTATTCGCCAGTAAGCCAATGAAACCCACCACCGAGAGGAGCCCTGCAGAGCGGAGGAGACACAGCAGAGGATTGTGGGTAAGGCGGTTGGCGGTCTGCGCTCAGGATTTACCTGTGTGGTGCAACTTAAGCCAGAAAGCGTTCTCTGACTTGCCTACAAAGTTCGAGGCGCGACACCAGTACTTCCCAGCGTCTGTCTCTGTCACGTTGGACAGTCTCAACTTACTGTGGGCCTCGGTGTGTTTACTGACCACACTCTGTGAAAGGGAGAATCAAGAGGCACAGTGAGGCCGTGACAACAAACTCCTGCAGGAACACGTGCAGAGAACAGACTGTTATACATGCAAACCTGGAGAACAAACACAAATACACACATACACATTTTGGGGGGGGTAGATGTTATTGTCCTTCCATCCCTGAGCAACAGAGGATCCAGGAGTCGGCTCCTTCTCCGGTCGGCCTATCCCACGATTCATTGCGCGCTGACGGAGCCAACGAGCTGTGACTGCAGGTGGCTGTGTAGTAGCTACGAGTTGGAGACGCAACTAACAAATCCTCTGTGTGCAAGTTGGAGAAGATAACTCCATCGGGGGGGGGGGGGGGGGGGGGGGGGAGGGATGTGTGGTATCGATTAGGATGATGTCAGAGCAGCATCTCTACGGCTCAGACTTCAGAACGATGTGAGTCTTCTACTTAAACGTGTAAAACAAAAGCAAAGGTGTATTTTGCCAAATTAGGCGAAAGCGTTTTTTTCCTAAAGTATAAAATGATTGTGTAAATGAAAACATGAAGGCCCGTGACTTTTGTTAATTTACATGAAAACTGGAGAAATAGACGGACGTGTCGAGCGGAACAGATTCAAAGTGTTAAAACCTGAAAGAACACACACGTACTGTACGTTGCAGTAACACACGCTGCCTAGTGGTGTCAATCTTCCAGAAATGTGTGTGTGTGTGTGTGTGTGTGTGTGTGTGTGGTGTGTGTGTGTGTGTGTGTGTGTGTGCGCGCTACGAGCATTAACACACCATCACGCCCTCTCACACACACTCTGCCTGTGACGGGTTCTCCAGCAGAGAAGCTGCTGATGAATAATTTAACGGGCAAAGCACATAAAGGGGGAAACATATCATGTTTTATGGTTTCTTAATGAACATCCAGGGCTCGGCTCCAGACGCCTCCCTCTCCCTCCCCACGCCGGCGCGAGTCGCTCATCGTTAACGTTTTAAAAAAAATATTTCGTAAGCATCAAAAGAGCGATTGAGGCCCCCCCCCCCCTCCCATCCTCAACTGTATTTAACTCCTATAGAAAATGCCACACATGAGATGCTGCCAGGAGTCTGAATGAAGTGTGGTGAGGCCAGAAAGACAGACAGGGGGGGGAGGGAGGGAGGGAGGGAGGGAGGGAGGGAGAGACACATACAGTAGATCTCAGTAAATACTGTTTCAATTATGTGGTAGTTGAAAATAGAGCGTGGAGCCGCGGTCTGGGTCGACAAGCTCGCTCTCCCCCTCTCTCGCTGTCTCTTGGTCTGTGTCTCTCCTCCTCTTCTGCCCTCGTCTGTTCCCACTCCCTCCTTCCTCCCTCCTTCCTCCCTCCTTCATCCCTCCTTCATCCCTCCTTCATCCCTCCTTCCTCCCTCCTTCCTTCCTCCCTCCTTCATCTCACTCCGCCACTGCCTTATTCATGCGTGGATCCGACCTCGAGTTGGTTCCGGATCGAGAACCATCACGTGAACATGAATGAATCGAGGTGTTATTTGACAGGAACCATCTTTAGAGATGCCGATGCGAAGCTGTGCCGCCGGTTGTAGCTTCATATTCACACTTTGTGGAGTTTTTTTTTGCATTTGTGACATGATTCTTTATGAGTTTTCATTAT
Organism: Reinhardtius hippoglossoides; assembly: GCA_006182925.3. Lineage (NCBI taxonomy): Eukaryota > Metazoa > Chordata > Actinopteri > Pleuronectiformes > Pleuronectidae > Reinhardtius > Reinhardtius hippoglossoides. Next base: position 1,843,172 of record CM031679.1, read on the forward strand.
TTTTTTTAATCTCTTGCACTGTGGCACGAAAGAGGAAAACATCCGAAACCATAATCACAATCATACTGCCCATTTGAATTAGTGAGGATGTAAATATATTGTGTTATCTGATTAAATAGTTGCTTGGTGCAGAGCTGAGAGACTGAGAGACACTAATGTGGTTATGGAGATTTTTACAAATAGCTTCCAAAGGGCAGATTTATTAAACTCCGGTCTGTAAAACACAACGTTTGGGAATTGGTGACTTCACAGTTTACTTCACTGGCTCAATGTTTGAGCCAGACACTTTTTGGATGAGGTGACGAGACCGATGTCTAATAACTATGAGCAAAGACACAAGTAAGGAAATGATGAGCTACTATTGCTTTTATATTTTAATCGTAGCTGTTTTTGTGGTTTTGTCCGGACGGAGACATCTTGTAAAACGACGGTCGTGTGGACGGAGGTTTTAAAGAACCATCCGCCGCCTGAAAACACGGTTCTGTCTTGACATCATCGTCTTTCCAGCCAAAAGTCCAACATTCCAAGAAATAGATGAAGCCGGCACAGTTACAGATTCCATGTCTGAGACGAGCTTCTCTCTTTTCTCGTCTCTTCTTCGGTTTTCCTCCTCCTGCCTCTCTCACCCCCCCCCCCCCCTTCTCAATCTCTAAGTGTCTCGCCCTCCATCTTTACCCACCGCCCTGTCACACATTCTCTCTCTCTCCCTGCTGACTTTGCCCTTCCTTGTGTTCCTGCACTCATTTTTTCCATGGCTTTCTTGGGTGCCTCTTCCCTCTTTCCCTCTCTCCTCCTCCTCCTCCTCCTCCTCCTCCTCCTAACCACGCGACGCGGCACATCTGACGGCAGCGGTGGTTAACAGAGCCCGTCTCTCTCCCTGCGTTGCCGCCACCACAGCAGTTAACTTAGTCCAAACCAGATGTTTTTATTCCCTCGCTCTCTATAGAGGCAAATGAAAAATAAAGAAAAGGGGGGGTGGGGGGGGGGGGGGGAGGCCAAGTGAGAAAGCAAAAGCCTGTCTCGTTTTTAATGTCTTCCTCTCTTCACTCTAGATAAAAACAACAGGCCTCTCAGTGGGTTCAGGGTGTTGTCCTCTCTGGGCCCGGAATGCTTTCTTCTATTCCTGGGCTCCGTCGCCGTCTGGGGAGCGATGAGACCTCCAGGAGCTGCTCTTTAACGGTAGCTGAGTTTTTCTGACGACTCGCCCGCTTCGTTTACTTAACCTCTCTCTCTCTCTCTCTCGGGGGGGATTGAGAATTACTTTTTAAATGTAAAAAGATGCAGCATCGGCGCATCAGGCTGCAGAGACGGGACAAAACTCACATCTGGACAGTTTGAAACTAATCCACCTACCGCCGATTAATGCACATCCTCTGATATGTGTTTATTATTTTAACTTTATTTAAATCTCTCTCTCTTTTTTCTTACTTAATAATCTTTCAAATATTCACCATAGTGTTTTACGGGTTTGACATTTAATGCGTATTTCTGCCCACGTCAGGGACACGTCATAGAGTTGTTGAAATATGTTTCTGTTCTCCTGACATATTAATCAGTTAGATGTCAGATGCTATAAACACTTAATAACGATCTAATTAAATTGTATCCATCGTCAGCACTTGTCAATCATTCAGTGCTCACACGTAAGAGCAGAAACCCACACTGTGAAATACAGTGATATTATTATTAATGAGTGTTCGTGTCTGTGTGCTGCAGGTGAGGCATGTCCTCCCCGTAATGACGCTGGAGTGTTGAGCTTGTCAATTACACGCTGCAGTGAGAAGAGCCCGAGGGCCCCTGGGGCCCCGCAGACCCACCGACTGAAAAACTCATTAAATAAGACATTTAGGAGACATCAATTAAGAGATCAATTAAGAGATATCGTAGGCTGAAGTCGACTCCAGGCAAACGCCGGTGAGACTCATGGCGGCTGAGCGAGCGTCAGGTGGACCCACCTTCAAGATGTTGACGTAGGGGACGCCGTCATGGCCGTAGCGACTCCCGTTGACCTCAATGTGTTTCAGCCACTGGATGTGCGGCTGGGCGTCGCTGTAAACTTTGCAGTGGAACTCCACGTCGCTGCCCAACACCACCGTCTGATTGGCCGGGAGGCCCGCCTGGAGGATGGGCCTGTGAGGGGAGCGCTCTGAGCGAGAGGAGGAGGAGGAGCCGTTAGCACAGAATGATGCGCTGCAGGAAATGTAGTTTTCCATTAACAACACTCGTGGGTTTTTCAAACCACTTGTGTATGTTAATTTATTCGCTGTTTACACAGAAGCAGAAGGGAAAGTAAATGTTTCCGTGTTGTTTACCTAGAACATCCAGCTGGTAGGTGTGGGTGATGGTGCCGTACTTGTTCTGAACCACGCAGGTGTAGTTCCCCCGGTCTGATGGCACCGCGCTCTCCATCACCAGACTCCACTGCTGGTGTCTCAGCTGAGGGGAGACAGGGAGACAGGGGGGGGGGGGGGGGCAAGAGAGAGGACAGTCAGTATTTATTTGCAGACTATTTGACAAGCAACACAGTTTTTTATTTCATATTTCCTCCATTTGTTAGGAAAAGCGCTTTCACACAGTCCAGATCAACTGAAAGTCTCCGAGGGTTTCAGACGGCCACTGAGGAAACTAAGGAAGGAATTGCAGATTTAAATGTGGATATAATCACAACCTCGTTCTATTTATGGAGACGAGGCGAGTGAGCGCCCTGTCCAGAGACGACCGTCCTCTCCAGCCTCTGATCTGTTCCTGCCTTTGATATAAAACATCACAGAGCGGCGAGGACGGTAAACAAGAGCGTGCTGTGTGCGGCGCGTTTAAATTGAAATACAACCTCAGCTTCCTTTTATTAATTGCAAACCGCTTGATACGGAACAGCCACGAAGAGGAGGAAACGAATCTGCATTTGCCCACAGCACCAAATAAATGGGCCGGTGATTTACGCATTGTGAAAAAACAGAACAGCCGAGGCGGATGTGAACGGTTCAGTCGGAGGAGAAGTGTCATGTCTGCCTGGAAAAGGTCGTGGAAGAGACGTGGGCAGGTTGGAAAGACTCTGACGGGTTTTGCACGTGTCAAGAGTCACCAGGACTGATTTCATTTTTTTTTTTTTTCAGCTGCCTTGCTTTGTTTAGAAACTCTCTGATGTAGGATTTATTTTTACAGTTTGCATTCATGTTTAATTTCAAATGTTAAAATGCAAAAAAGCAAGATGACAGGCAGAAATATCGCAGGACATATACAGGGCAAATCTTAAAGATGGAAAAGGTCTTGATGATGAGAGAGTGCACACCTCTGCCAAGGCTAACGACCTGTTCTGCCACGAGAAAGAAAGTGAGAAAGAATCTGCTGGACCGGCTGCAAACAATAACAGGTTCTGTTCTTTTAAAAAAAATTTCATTGAAATCGGTTCAGTGGATTTTGAGGAATCCAGCTGACGGACAAACAAACGGCAATGAAAACGACGACAGCATTAAAAACAGCAAAGCCTCCGATGATATAAATAAACGTTAAGATTATTTTTATAAGCTCAGCTCAGTCAGTTTTCTCCTCCTGCACCGAGGCAGGGTTTTATTTTGCACCTCTTGGTTCCACTGAGTCGAGACTGATCCGTGTGGAAGGGTGAATCCTGCGTGGTGATTCAGACCAGGTGTGTCTGGACGGAGGCGGCGCTCAGACGCTATCGTGACAGATTCAGAAGCTCGAGGGGGGCGGAGCCAGCGAGCGGCTCGGCCCAGCGAGGCGAGGAACCGAGAACCTGCTACGCACTGACGGGCCGTCTCCGCGGGTCGAGAGAGGGACGACCCCGGCAGCTTAAGTGGAAACATGCCATGCAGACGCTGCTGCTGCCGCTCGGCTCGGCGCTCTGCTCGCGGCTGCCAGGCGAGCACGGCGTGAACTCCTCAGAAGGAGGTCAGAATTACTAAAGACGGGAGTGAGTGATGTCAACAAGGAGGCTATTCAGGGTGGAACACTTCACATCACCTGCGTAGGAAAATGTGCTGGGCCCAGAGAGGGCTCAGTGTTTTCACAAACCTTTCACCCCACGTGTTGAGGTAACTGGCCTTTCACACAATGTATACATGTGTAGGTGGAGGATCACACCCTCCTCCTCCTCCTCCTCCTCCTTCTCCCTCTGTCTTGCCGTTTACACTCCTCCACTCTCTCTCTCTCACTCCCTCTCTCTCTCTCTTGGAGGCGCATGCGGAAAAATAATTCAACAGTGTAAATATTATGCCTGTGTGTGCTTTCTGCAGTTGCATGGTAACATAGACCAGGCTGCCCGCTCAGCGCTGGCTCCACCCCGTCTACCCCTCTCAGAGCCCAGGAGTCAAACTGAAGTCAATGGCTGCTCTCATGAGCAGATGAGTGACGCCTTGTGCTGTGGTCGCCGAGCTCGAGCTGAGCGGAGAGAGGGGGGGGGGGGGGGGGAGGAGAGAAAAAACAGCAATGCACAAGGGGCTCAGCTGAAAGGTGGTAAAGTACGAGCGGGGGTCGGTTTGAAGAGGCCGAGACCACCAAAAAAAGAGGGATTCTGTGAGCAGTTATTTATGTCTTTAAAAAGCCTGAGTTTTATAATAACCAGGGAAAGTTCCCCATAGTCTGAAGTCTGTTTGTTTATGTTTACTTTAAAGTGAGACTATCAGGAAAAACTGTAACTGAATTCATTCTACTGTTACACTATAACTCCCCATTCTCCAATAACTATTATTCGTGGGAACAGTGTTATACTCTCGCTCACTATTGTTTCACACGCTCTCACTGAATTGATTGTTTAGTAACTCTAATCTCCGAGTGACATTTCTACTTTAATTCCCCCTCCGTCTTTCCATCGGCACATTTAATTATTTTCTCCGAACACGCCGCTTGCTTTTCTTGCCGTGTTGCACCGGCTAACCCCCGTTGAACCTGCGGCATTAGCCCCCGAAACGTGATAATCCCATCCATTCCAATCGTGCCAGATTCCAAACAGAATTAAATTATTAAGGAGCTTACAGTAGAGTCCTACGAGGCTTTAAAGGTTTTATGGCTTTGGCCGTGGACCTGCAGAAGGGCACCAGCCATGGGAATGGACACAGAGTCTCACACTGCAAGAAGTGAGCATCCGAGGGAGACGTGTAACCAGCGGATATCGTCCGTGCATGAAGGGAAGAGGACAAAGGGTTTGGATTCAGAGTTTTGGTGCATGAAACATCTCGGGACACATTTAGTGATCGGCCTTGTTTTGAGATGTTTGTTCTTTCCTCAGCGAGTCTGCCATGGAAAACAGAGAAGTTGCCTCACTCTGTTGATAGATTCGGTTATTTTAATCCAAACAACACGAGTTAAAGTCTCGGGCCGCCAACTGCAAACCACTTGGTGAAGACACAGACAGTTTTTTTTGCAGCGGAGCAGTTGTCTGAGAAAACACAGGAAGCGCCGCTCCCTGTACAGTCCGAGCCCTCCGTCTTCACCTCGCAAAATAGCCCCGTCAGAACCAGCGGGGGCCAGTTACCAGAATTTATGGCCGCGTCAGAGCGGACCAGTGGCCCGGATCTGTGCTACCGTCTAATTTGACCCACAGAGAAGGAGGAAACAGACAGAGGCGGCCCAGAGGACTCGCTATTAAAGCTGGGAAAAGTTTGCGGGTCTATTGACTTTGACTTTGGCTCGACACACCACTGCATCAACATGGAGGAGAAAACCAAATCTAAAACCAGTGTTTTGATGTGTGTGGTGTGTTTGGGTCGAGCGGCCGGGGAGGGAAAGCGAATGACCATAACGGGCCTTAAATTAAAAAGAGTCCAAAAATAATCTTGCAAAGTGTAGAAATTCCTCGGGCGGCCGACGGAGACTCACAATCCCGGGGCCGTGTTAACTGGACGGGAAAAACAAGGATTTAAAGTGCTTAAGGTCTTAAAAAGCAACAGTGTGGAGCCGCTTTAAGGGCCCGGCCCCTGAAACCTGTCAAAACAGGGATTGATAAACCAGTTAAGCTCGGAGCGACCCGGACGGAACAAAACACAATAATTACTTTGTCAACTTTTGTCTCGCTTGTGCCGCCGCAGTTTAGCATGAGCACAATCGAATCCCGTTGGCAGCATACAGCAGCATTGGTTGTGCCTGTCAAAGACTCAATGGGCCGGTGACACGCCCATCTCTCCCCACCTCCATCTGATGGCTCAATAGAGAAGGCGACCCCTGACCTCCAGGCTCCGAGCGCCACCGTTGTCTGGGGGGGGGGGCGGTGCACAATGCTCCGGCACGTCGCCCCTGCTGGAATTTTATTTTTCCACTTTACAAATGAGCCACACATCCCATTTACCGTTTCATTTGGTTGAGTTCTCTGTGTTTGCATCTCGATGGAGTTACAAAGTGCCTGTGGGATGAGGATCCACAGACGATGCTGGGCAGCGACTCTCAGGTGGGACTCGCTGGTCACGGGGGTTTGAGGCCGTTTGTACGACGCCATCGATCAAAAGCAGCTTGGGTTTCATTTTCCCCACTTATCTCTCGTCAGAAATGATCTCATCACACTGCAAAATGTTCTGTGCGTCCGTGGCTCGTACATCTCGAGAAGCGTTCATCTCATCGGCTTCACACTCGCCGTGTTTCCTCTTCAGGGCCCAAGGACGTGATACGTTCAATATTCATAAACTTTGATTAATCAGGTACTGAGTTGAATAGGTCTTCTTCTACGTCCTGCTGTGATCTCACTTCTCCCACTCAAACAACTGTCTCATTACAGTCCGGTCTCGTGTGGTTATTTCCTTGCAGCCTGGTGTCATTTGCACGTGATTTAATAAAAAGCAAACACAGTGGACACCTGAAGAGCACAGACTTCTCACATCAACGTTTCCTGCTGCTCTCACAAAGCTGCAGGGATCTAATCAAACTGTTCAGATACAGGATAATTAAGATAATACAGACTGATTTACTGAGGCTCCTGCTTCAAACACAAAGAGAGATCTTCTTTATGTCGATGTAAATGTCTCCAAATGGTTTGTTTGTATAATTTAACATCATTGCTGCACATTTGCTCTGAGTTTTTTCCTTTGCTCTTGTTGATAAAGTCACCAAAGTGGCAGCAGACGGACAAACGTGGATCTGAGACATCGACAGACACGTTTTCCACCCAAATACCAACAGCTCTCGTTGTGCAGCTTCATTTGAATGAACTTGCAGACGAGCAAAGCAAATTTCAAGGTCAGGGAATTACTTCGTCCGCTGGAAGTATCACATTGGGATCTATTTGCCAGACAAGGACACGTAGCTCTCGTTGAAGTCTTTACACAAATGCTTGAAAAAGCCCATTTGTGCCTGATTATGAGTCGATTTAGAGAACTGAAGTTTTTGTCCTTTCTTCAAGGATAAAAGTAAAAACTCCATCTCCGCCGGTGCCATTTAATCTCACATTCAGCTTCAAATAGGTGCAACACTTTGCTCGTCTTGGAGAATCCTCTCCACTCGACTGGGACACGTCGGGAACGAGGGAAACGATCGGCCTGAAAGTGCTGCAATCTTCTGTCACATTTGTGAAGACGTGAACCTGATGTCTTGGAGCTTTTGAACATGAATGTGATTTTTACGCCTTTTTAGAAGATGAAGCCGTGTTTAAGGAACAAAAGGAGAACACAGTGTTCCCCTAGAGAAACCACTGTCAACCACCGGCTGCAGACTAGAGGCCGGGAAATGTCTCGATCCTTAAAATGCATCTGTACTGATCAGCGAGGACCAGTTAGCGAGTCAGGCGCTTCCCCGTCATGGACGCACTCCCAGTTGGAGTAAGACGTGACGACAAAATCATCCCATCACTCGTCCCGAAAATCAGACACGGCCGCTTTTCATTCTGTTGAAATTACCCACGGCTGTCAAATCCAAAAATGATCTTGTCAGTTCAGCGCGGACGTGAGAGGAGGGAGGCTTCGCCTTGAGGTCCCGCTCGGAGGAATAGAGTCTTTAGAAGGCCATTGTCGGGCTGTCGGGGCTCAGGGCCCCCCCCCCCCCCCCACCCATCTACCCCCCGACCCCGCCAGATGAACTCATCACAGGCAGATGTGAGGTCACGGGGGCTGTGACACGAGAGAGACACCGAATGCACTGAGAGAAATGTCTGTGCTTACGACAGCCCTGTGCAATGTGTCTCAATCCTGTTTTTCATTTTGAAAGATTTCATATTTATTATTGCTTTCGCTCTCTTTGCCACTGGGATGACTTCTCTTATTTATTTATTTATTTAACTGGAGGCCAACGGGTATTTACACTTACTTATACTTTATTTTGCATATTTGATTTGGTGTTTGGTGCATAACAAACGAGGGGAAAGATAAAGCAAATTAAAAAGCAAGTAGTGTAAAGGAAAGAGAAAGACAGGAACCTTAAGTATGAAATAAGTAAAAAGCGCATCAAAGTAAATATATATATATATATGATGTGCAAAATCCTGTATTCCTATTGGATGATATTTACACGTATGTAGTTGTGGTGCAGCAGCTGATGAAAGTCTGTTGAGTGAAATCAAATAAAGTGACCAACAGGTTAATGAGCACGTGGCTCGAACAATAAGAGCTGAACGGTATATCAGGCACATCACTCACTTTACTGGAAGTTAATGTGACTTTACTGTCAGTGCACATTTCTCTCAGAGCAGAATTGGTCCCGCGGAGAGAAAAGCAAGTTAAGAAAAGAGTTAAATCTGTTTCTATAGAAATGGGGATTATGGAAAATTCTTGTTTTTCCAAATATACTAAACCAAAATTATGTTTATGACAAGATACTCGGGGGAGTCGACTCTTTGACGTTTAATGCAACTCAAAAGTCTCAGTGATTAAAGTTACTGATAAAAACACTTGTATGTAGACACTTTTTGCAGCGTGCTGGGTCAGCAGAGGCTTTGACATTACGACCGGGTGAAGACGTTACACACCCCCCCCCCCCCCCCGATACCCCTGAAGCCCGGCAGTGTCACAGGCTTGTCTGTCACCCAGCGCCCTGATTCTAAAGAGGGTGACCTCTCCGCCCACCTCCCTCAAGGGCGACAGCGGCCACATGGTGATTGGCTAACTGGATTTTAGAACCGCTCCGGGACAGAGGGAGGGAGGGAGCGAGGGAGGGAGGGAGGGAGCGAGGGAGGGAGGGAGGGAGGGAGCGAGGGAGGGAGCGAGGGAGGAGGAGGAGCGAGGGAGGGAGCGAGGGATAACGTCTCAATAAAGACACAGAGAAGAAGTAAAGATGTAATAATCAACAGCTCCATCAGACTGAATGAATTACACATGTGCTGAAAGTACTTTTCCTTCTCTTGGACCCGGTCCTTCCATCGTCGGTGGTCTTTAATAGGGTATCTAAAGAGTGTCATGTAAAGTTGCACTTGTTCCAAAGGTGAAATCTTAATTACTACAGAAACTCTAACAAAGTTTGGCTGAATCAAAAGGAGTCGAAGCCAGGAGGAACCGAGGGCGACAAGAAGACAAACGTCTCTACTGGAGCCAAAGATTAACTCGGTCAAGTCTTTTTATCATAAATATTCACGTACAATAAAAACTAAAAGGGCGTAAAAGACTTAAAAGAATTAAGTCTGTAAGATACGTAAAGCTGCAGCTACTAGAAGTGAAATTTAAGGGTCATTTCTTCGTGCCGAGATACGTTAATCGTACTTTAAGCTGTGTTTCTGTGATTTACGTGGACCGACCCTTTAAAAGTCAATTACAACAAAAACAAAAGGAAAGACATCTGCTGCTGGAATGAATCTTTCCAGGACGTCTGCGTAAAAAACAGATACGAAGACATTTAAACACTTCACGACTCCGATCGCTGCCAAAACGTAACCACCGAGTTAACACACACCACAAACACAACATCTTCCTTTTGGTTGGACACTTACTGCAGCACCACGGCCGCCTGTGCTTTTCAGCCTGGGTGGCCGCGGTGGGAACCAAACCCACAGCGCCGCTCGGTGCCAAGCTCGACCCGCTGAGCCATACGGAGCGGAAAATGTACAGGAATTCGTCCGGGTGGCTTGTTGACAACTTATAGTGTCACATCTCGCACCGACAACACAGGACAAGGCCAACAGGACCTCACATACTCTGTCAGGTCTCACTATGGAGAGCCAGCTATACATATCGCTCTAATTATATATGCATCGTCCCAGAGGAGCATGTGTGGTACTAAATGGTTCCGTCTAACACGTGGAAACGACGCCCACAACTAACTTTTCTGCACAGAACTCGGACACTGTGGGATTCGGGAGGAGAAGTCGGAGATGTGTTGAACAGATGGAGTAAAGATCTACGTGCCCTCGCTGGTCAGTTTGGGATTAATTTGCTGCGGAAAAAAACTTTATCGTCAGCGAATCTTAACGCATGTATACGCTGGAAGTCGGTGGAGGGCCGTTGCAAGTTGGAGCGTCCTGAGGGCTGGTGACAGGTGTGTGTGTGTGTGTGTGTACGTGTGTGTGTGTGTGTGTGTGTGTGTGTGTGTGTGTGTGTGTGTGTGTGTGTGTGTGTGTGTGTGTGTGGGAGAGGGAGAGAGAAAGTGGGGACAGAGGGAGGGAGACAACTGCTGTTGGTCTGCTGGGAGCAGATGTTGGAGATCTCTGTAAACTGTTAATAGCTGCAGGATCTCATTACATTTAACCCTTTAAATCCAAAACCTCCACTGGGAGAAATGCCTCCTCCTCCAGCAACACCACCAGCACCACCAGCAGCACCAGCAGCACCACGAATTCTCAACTTCAACTTCACTCTTTTGCCAACCCGGACGCTCTCCGACGTTACGACAGATGCTAACGATTCTTTACAACAGTTAAATTAGATCAGTTTATCTTTCGGTGGCGGTTTGAGCGGCGAACGACAAGTTTAATTAGTTCTTCTGTGACACAAAAGGTTCGGCAGTTAATTGCCACTGTTGAAGTCGCGACGGCAGCTGCGAGGTTCATTTGTTCTTCGGTGACTCGTCTCTTAGTGGTTTGTTGTGGAAATCCACACAAAGAAAACACTTTAAGTTGAAGGAGAAGTTCGTGGAAAACAACAGCACGACCTTAAACTTCAATAAACTCCACAGTGCAAATCAGTAAAAGTGCTCAAATTAGCCTTTTGTGCTGTAGATGTATATCTGACGAAATTGGTTTATAAATAAAATAAAACAAGTGCGGTTAAGTGTTTACAGTACACTGTAAAAAGTAGTGAGTTTCAAAGGAAGAGAATAGAGGAGAAATACTTTAACGGTGTTGCAGTTTAAAATCCAGCTAAAGAAATAAACCAATAAATACAAGACTGATTCAACAATAAATACTTTAAAATAGAAAAGAAGGTATTTGTTATTGGCACAGAATTAATATTTGATGATGACTTTTAATTCCTTCATCGTCATCAAGACGAGAATCAGACGCAGGACGGAAAGATCCTGAAACAATTTACATCTCTGGACATAACTTTACAATTTCGATGTTGTCAAGTTGAACTTTTTCTTGAAGCAAAAAACACAGGTTTCGAGTTGTTTGAATTCCGAGGTTCTGAGCACAGCCCGCTTGTCTTTTAATCCTCCAGCTCTGGGCCATTAAACCAACACACGGGTAAAACCAGGCCCCATTACCTAAGGCAGCGCCATTCCACATGAGAGCCCAGTGTTTAGAGTCAATCCGATGACAAAACTGAGTCCAGCAGCTGTTTGCTGCGCCGCGGGTACTGTCAACACCGAGCCATCACGCCAGTATGCAGCAGCAGTTTGAGCCTCTAAATATATTCCCGGAGCGGAGGCCGGTCAGAAAGCCGCCGGGTCCCGAGGCACGATTTCTGACCTTTATTCACCGTGAGAAGAAGATTCACCGAAGGACGAGCACTTCTCACTATTCGCGTTATAGATATTCACACCAGGGAGCATCGCAGCAATCGGCCTGATGGACACGCAGCAGCTCCCCCCCCGCTAGCATGGGATTAAGATGCCTTGCTAAAAGGTTTCTAATGTATAGGACACAGCATCGCCTCTGGTGTGAGGACATGAATCTGTAAATCACAACCGTTAAAAGTTTGAAGCGCTCTCACCTTGATGCCGCCCATCCTCTGCTCCCCCTTGAACTCTTTGCCGTTCTTCAGCCAGTGGATGGTCGGCGTCGGGTTTCCGGCCGCAGCACAGCGGAACTTGACCGTGTTGGCGGCAGGAACGGCCAGAAGCTTCTTGTCCATCCGGTCGGGACGGGTCCAATAAGGAGCTTCTGTTTAAGAAACACAAAACAGGGCGTTGGGTCAGTCGTTGGAAACGAGGTCGAAGTCAGAGTTTGGAGTCAGATCGTGGGACTTTGGGGACGAGACAAGTTTTAAGTCGAGCTTCAGGTCATTTGAGACAAACTTGGGTCAAATCTTAAATACGGTAACTCAAGACTAGTGCATATCTCGAATCATTTGATACAAGTCAAGTCTCAAGACACCTGTCAAACATCACTCGAGATAAGTTCAAGTCAGGTCTGGAGTAATGCGAAGGAGAGTCGGTCAGAGCGAGTCTCAAATCATTTCAGGACACATATCAATTCATTTTCAATCAGTCCAAGTTCCTCCAGATGAATACTTGTTAGAGTCAAGTCATCTGAGAAAAGCTCAAGTCTAAAATCAAGTTTGACGTAATTTAAGACGAGTCCATGTTCCCCCCCATGAACCCGAGTCAAAGCAAGTCTCCAGGTTCAAATCGGTTCAGTCCAAACAAAGAAACAAGTCTTCCTGACGCTTTGTGTCTTTACGGGGTCACGGCTCAAATAAATCACGTCCCAGGTCGACAGTTTTGTGACTCGGGTCCGACTCGGTGACACTTTCTCATCCCAACAGATTTATCCTCAGTTTTCCTTTTTTTTCTGGCGTCTTCTAAGATCATAGAAAGCTTGGGACGGACCCTCCAGGATCTTATATGTAATTGCTAAGAGATGGCACAGATGGTCCAGACTGGATGATTTATGGACTTTGCCAGGACAGATGTGCGGTTCCACTGGAGGCCTTCGCTCACTGCTCCGATAAACAACAACCAACAGCACCTGTGAGTAAGTTTTCTTTGCTACAGTCGGGATGAGGTGTTTTACATTTTACTTACACTGCCGTGCAAAGAGATGCAGTAAAGTTCACGATGCCCCCAAAACGGTGTGAAACGCAGTTTGACGGATTCTGAAAGAGCACAAAGCGGGTTTGCGTGTTCCTCCCTCGCGTCTCCTTCCCTCGCTAACAATGCAAGAGTGGGTTTGGAGTCGTTGGATCCTGAGGGTCTGGAAACCCGTCAGGGCGATTTATTGAGTTGTGTTGAGAAGAGGACGGACAAAAGGGAGAGCGGCGAGTCAGGCGAGGCCTATTGTTCCCGGTGTGTGGGGTGAGGAGGGTGAGGGGGTGAGGAGGGTGAGGAGGGTGAGGAGGGCGAGGGCACTGGTGGGAGGCTCACTCTCTCTCTCTCTTTACTGGTCTGGGTGTGTTTCCCAGGACAAAAGGCTGGTGGTGGCTGACCGGTCATCAGATGTCTCTTTTACACTCTAAATGCAGGAGGAGAGAGGGGAGCTAATTACCATCTCAATGGTGTGTGGGTGTGTGGTGTGTGTGTGTGCGTGCGTGCGCGTGCGTGTGTGTGTGGGTCAAACAAAGAAATCCTCACCCTCAAGCAACACACGGTTGGAGTTTATCTTAGGTGAGATGTTGATCGCAGAAAGTTTAAATATACCTGTGTGTGATCATCTCTAAACTACCACGTGTGTGTCTCTGTGTGTCTGTGTGTGTGTGTGTGTGTGTGTCTGTCATAATGCCCGGGGAGCTCTGCTATATTTCTGACACACATTTCTTTGGCTCCCGTCATGATACTTTGGCTTCAGCTTCACAGAGTAATTACAACCAGGCCGGGAGAGATTGGACGATGAAAGACACAGACGTATCATCTTAGAAAGCAAACAAACACAACTTCGCTTCTATTGTGTGTGTGTGTGTGTCTGTGTGTGTGTGTGTGTGTGTGTGTGTGCGTGCGACTCCACTCGAGCAGCTGAACACTGCAGCCTGCTTGAGTTAGAGACTCCCCAGCTTGCAAAGACAAACACTCTGCACATGCAACCACGCAACCACACACACACACACACACACACACACACACACACACACACACACACACACACACACACACACACACACACACACACACACACACACACACACACACACACACACACACACACACACACACACACACACACACACACACACACACACACAGAGTCGCCGGGACTTCAGAGGACATTACACTGATTTCCTGACTCACTCTAAATCAAACCTAATCCCAATTTGACCTTTAAACATGTCTTCACCTTTAAATTTAATGATTTACATTATATGGACTTTCCTTTTGTCCCCACAGGGAAAAACAAGTCCCCGTAATGTGACTGTATAAACAGAGTTAGGTCAATGCAGCAGAACTAACTAACCAACTAATCAAACAACTAACTAACCAACGCCTACTGGTCCTGACAAGGTCAAAGTTAATGCTGGAGATGGTCCCTACAGAGGCAACACATATGAGTACACACACACACACACACACACACACACACACACACACACACACACACACACACACACACACACACACACACACACACACACACACACACACACACACACACACACACCTTAAAAGGGAAATCTCTGTTAGATATCATTAGTTCCTCTCTCTCTCTCTCTGTGTATTTAGAGCGACACTGAGCGCAGTGTGAGACTCTCCGAGGCGTCTGAACACATTGTTTTCTTGGCATCATAATCAGCCACACACACACACACACACTCTGTCAAACAAAAACACGCACTGAGTTTTTAAACAGTCTCTCTCCCGATGTGTGGTCCTCTTCCTCCTCCTCCTCCTCCTCCTCCTCCTCCTCCTCTTCCTCCTCCTTCAGCCACTATGACGTTTCTAACCCAGAATAGACACCTGTGGGGATTCTGTCTCTGTGGGAGACTTCTTCACCGAGCTGCTCGGCACCAACTCCTCTGCCTCCGCACACGATCAGCTGGGCCGAGTCGTGATGTCTTCTTCTCTTCAGCTTTTCGAGCAGCTAAGTGGTGCTTGCTTTATTTCTGGCTGCTGAAGGGAAGTGGAAACTGCTGCGTGTGCTACCTGAACTTCCCGTGCAGCAACTCCCTGCTCGTTATTTAGATAAAGAATCGTTCATTCTGCAGAAACAACTGAGCAAGAGCATGGATTTCTGTTCTTGGATCGATGACAACGTGTTTATGACGTTTGCCTTAATGTCTAATTAAACATAATCAGCACTTTATATATATGAGATTGATTTAATTTGTGTTTTATATCATTGTATTACTGTCAGTTGTAATAAAAGACTATTTTCATCCAGTGCTTTAAATCTGTGTCTGTGATTCGTCGGCTCTTCTGACGCTGACACACGTTCCTCTCCAGGAAACTCTCTTCCAGTTCAGCAGCAGCGCTCGATATTTGATTTCATCGTGTTCTCCGGACGCTCAGCAGACACTGCAATCCCGTCCCATGTCTAATTGGCAGGATGGTATTTCCTCAGCAGAGGGGAGTGGGCTTCTCTGTTTTGGTCGTGGTGGTGGTGGTGGGGGGGGGGGGTTGCAGAGCAGATACCCCGAACCTCCACAGGGACGTAGTCAGCAGATAACCTGAGCCTGGGAGCTGTCACTACAGCGGAGGCCGGTTCACCATAACATGTTCCCTCGGCTCTGCGGTTACAGTGTCATGCGTGTCCACCTGTCAGCTGCGGAGGTTAACCGAGGAGAGGAATCTCTCCGGGAGCCTAAAAATACTCCAGCGTCTTCCTGCTCCGCTGTTTGTTTGGTTTACGCTCGATAACAGAGCCCAGAGTGTGGCTGCGCAGATCTGACACGGAGAGGTCAGTCAGTGGGAGGAGCCACGTGTTACATCACAGCGACTGCGAAGCTTGAGTAAAACTCTCTAACATCCTGATGACCGTTTCCTCTCCTGAGAGTCTGAACCCACCTTCGTGTGTTTGTTCCACAGTTTCATGTGATCTGGTTAGTTTTGGTTCCACATTGTAATTTAGGGATTAAAGAGTTTCGTCTGACATCCTGTCGTCATCACCTACGTGGGCGGAGTCCACCTATACTTGACTCTGATTGGCTACGCCGTGCGTCTGACATCATGACGGTATCACTAGCATCGTGAAAACGTCCTTGGTTGGTTTTTGGAACCTTTAGAATGAACAGGTCCTTCCTTCCTTCCTTCCTTCCTTCCTTCCTTCCTTCCTTCCTTCCTTCCTTCCTTCCTTCCTTCCTTCTCTTCATTCGATTAAAATTTTGAAATACTTTTGTTAATCAAATAACAAATTTAAAGGACTGTGCATTGTCTTTGTATGTGGACTACACAACATTGTTACACACGTTTCGCACACACGACAACACACACCCTGCAGCAGTCTGTTCACTTCCCCGCTGACTTCCTGCTGTGGCTGTGGGTCGGAGGAGCGTGACTGTGTCTCTCTATCTGCCCGACTTCAGTGCACCGGCGATTAGCTGGAGCAGGACACTCCGCGGTGCCGACGGCCACAGCGCACGGGCCGTCGGCGCTCAGACACCGATCAGGGGAAGAAGAAGGAGGAGGAGGGGTGGTGGTCTAATTGTGTAATTGTATAATTTGCCCTCGCTGACGCCTGCGAGCACATAGGCAGATTTCATTACAGATTACACTGGGGCTCTTTGAAGGCGCGCTGCCCCCGAAGGGCCTGCAGGGACTCTGGGCAAACAGGGTCGGAGGAATGGCGGTCGTGGTGCAGCGTGGCGTGCCCCGGCGTCCGGCTCTCTGCTCTCCTGCCAGGGTAAACAAGGAGGCTGCATAGCTCAGGAGCACAGCACAGATTAGGCTCTGTTAACATTCCTCCTCCACACACACACACACACACACACACACACACACACACACACACACACACACACACACACACACACACACACACACACACACACACACACACACACACACACACACACTGCCCTTTCAATTCACACAGGCTGAGTGTGTACACCACTCTCCGCGGTGGACAAGGTACACACTCTAAATCCTAATCATCGTGTGAGGGCGGACGATAGTTTGATCTCTGACCTCCAACACAGTCCATCGGTTTCTGATCTTAAAACTATACAAACTACAGATAAACTTCACACTACTCTGCAGTTTAAGAGCCGCTAGAACAAAGAAGTTTGGAAACTGGACGTGCAGAAACTGAGATGTTTGGAAACTGAGACGTAGACACTCAGATACCAGTGTTAGGTTCAATTCTGCATTTTACAATAATACAAGCGTTTACATGTGAACGAGACTTCCCGGGCACACGCTTGCCCAGTGTGTGGTCACGTGATATTTAAGGACGGGGATTGAAACTGATGCTCATGTGGATGGAGATGGTTTTAAAAGGTAGTCGTGCAGACGCAGCCTGAACCTTCGCCTGCTCACTCTCTGCCTGAGACACGGAGGGAACTGACTTCCTCCACCAGTGAAAGCCAAACACAAATTCTCTGTCAGTCTTGCAAACCGGTCGATGATATCGTTTGTGCGCGGCGTGGCCTCCACAGGAATTACTGTGGCTGCCGGTCGGGCGTCTATCTCCTCTGCCGCTCCCCTGAGGGCCTCTGGAGACAGCCCCGACTTCTGGAGCCGTGGAGAATGAGCTCATGACTGCAGTGGCCCGTCTGTCTCTCTGCTCTGGGAACACTCGGCTGTGGCCGGCAGCATCATCTCGACTGGCTCCGAGTGACTCAACTGCTCGAATCCGCTCTTTTCCTCTCGTTTCCTTCTGTCTGGCTGTCGGTCGGCAAAATGTTTTCTGCTCTCGCTCCCTCATTAATGAGCCGACTCTTTCACCGTCTCCAGCTTCCTCTCTGCATGTGGATGTGGATGTTCTTCCGCTCGGCGACGGGGACTCTCTCGCTCTGGCTGTGTGGCTCGTCACATGGCTCCGTTCTGCTACAGCCGGCTAATTAGTGGTGGCTTAGTGAACATTAAGCAGAGATAGGGGTTTAACGTTTCGGGGCTAATCCCTCTCCTTTTGGCCAGGAAATCGGAGCCTCGTATGTCATGGGGTGGACTTACACCCAGAGATTAAATCTGGCAGTCTGAGGCTATTTACCGGCATTCAGGACGTCTGCAGTAAGCTGCTGCCGCTCCGGCCTGTTTAGAAAACACTCCAGGAGGAAAGTGAAGCCGCGCATTCAGCACGTACTCGGGTTTTCATACGTCGCAGGTGTCGAGCTCATTCAGAACGTCGACACAAGAGGAAGCGTCTCTGCTGCTGTCTCCTCTCGTGTCTCCGGATAAGAGCTGCAGCCGCAACGCGGTGATAAAAATGAAAGAATACATCTTTAATTCTGCAGCATCTCGAGTGAGCAGAACGAGGGGATTACGTGTTGAAAGGGATCTCACCACAACGAGGGACATTAACAAAGACTCCTGTGTTTAGTAAATGATTGAGTGTTTGAGCCCTGGAGACGACGACGGGGGGAGCTGTTGTTTCTCAGATATCAGAGCAGTGAAATAACAAAAGAAGAGAATCATGGGGTGATTACTTTACTTGTAACTGAGACTTCACTGTTATTGCTCAAAGCAACAGCCCACAAACACATGTTGGGGGATTTTGACAGCGTGTTGTCAAAGCTGCTGCAGACGACTGCCGACGAGTGGAAATGTAGATTTTCCCCCCGGCTCAGAACGGTGATGAAATATCCTCAACTTTAAAAACATATATTAGAGAGAAAGAGAAAAACTGAAACTGACGACTTCTTTTGTTTGTCCTTTCTATACCATCCCATAATATTGGTAATGTGATGTAAATGGACAGATTGAGCAGCCGCAGCATCACCAACAGTCGTCAAGTCATGTGTGAGGATTCGGCTGCAGCGACTTTTACAAAATAACTTTGTCGCATTGCTACTGAAACATTTCAATATTTGTCTTCTGGCACCAATTTAGTTAAGCACTTAAAGTTTCATGTGATTCAGAGAATGTCAAGATGTCGACTTCCTTAGCTCCAGTGAACCGTCAAACTACGTTCAAGTAATTATTCTGTATAATTCACTGGAAAGATAAATGTTTTGCTTTCTATTGGTTCCCTCACTTCTCTTCCATCCCGACATCCTCTTCGTCTTTCACCGTATTTCCATCATCCTCTGTCTTCGGCTGTCTCCACCCGCACGTCACAACAGAGGCAGCCCAGTGCGGCGTCTGGCTGGTCGAGAGTCGCTCTCTGTCTCTCTGGAGTCGCGCTCGCTGACAGAACAGAGCGTGCGAGGAGGCGCTCACCCGGCAGACGCCATCCGTCATCGGTCTTTGTTCACCTGCACCTGAACTCTGCACATCTCCCGACACAGCCCGCGTCCCGACGGAGCACCGAGAGGGATGTGATCTAACGGAGAACCGCCGGCTCCTGTTCTGTGTGATGGCGCCGTTTCGTTAAGTGCTCCAGGGAGAAGCTTTGATGCGAGCGCAGGAAGACGGTTGTCAAATATTAAAAATGTCTATAGATCGCAGTTCCATTTGTGCTTCCTCCAATTCTACTTAAAGTCAAATCTCATATTAAATCTTAGATTCCAGGAAAGGTTTTTTTTATCACGATGCTCATAAAGCTGTTTATTTGACTCGTTAACTTTCTCTTGTTAAAATATATCGTTTCACTTGTGTGGTGTGGTTTTAAAAAGAGTAATTAAGAATTCACCATTTCCATTACCTGCATCTTCTGGATCTTCATCGTAGTCTTCATCATCACCAGACGACAGAGAATCTGAAAAGAAAAGACAAAGTCGGGTTTAGACCTAAACACATGTCGAACTTGAACTGTAACAACCATCAGATAACACCGACATCACATCTGGAACATTTGTACCACTTCATTTATTTTGTGCAACAATAGAGAGAAACTAAGAGGAGGGGAAAATACATAAAGGAATGAACTTTGTGCACATTAAAGGCCCAGTGGAGATTGAATGGTGTGTGTTCGAAAACGAGCGTGATTGCACAAACACACACACACACACACACACAGACACACACATATTCAGACTGACTCTGCTCATTGAGAAACTCATGAATGAGTCCACAGTTCTCCGCTGCGGCGTCCTCAGATATTACAAACATTTCCACAGACGGTTCAAATGAGGGGGTCATTAGTGCGACACGCTCGTGTGAGTCTGTGAGCGTGTGGGACACACACACACACACACACACACACACACACACACACACACACACACACACACACACACACACACACTGACGCTAACTCTTACAAACAGTGAGTGTGTCAGATGACGTCTAATTGCTCCTCGACCACAGATACGAGAATCGCTGTCTCACATTTTCACGCCGGCTTTGTAATAATTTTTTCCGATGTGACCTCGAGGTTTCCTGGTTCAGCTCCACAGGTCTGGTTAATGAGAGCCAGCTGTTACCTTGACAACCCCGGTGAGCTAAAACCACTCCTGAGACACTTCTCTTCTCTCCGGACGCCTCCGGGCATCATGATTTAACATATTCAGATTTAAGCTTAAACAAATTGGTTTGCTTGTGCATCCGAAGTGTCAACGTTACCATTATACTTCAACAGACAACGTGAGTTTATAAACGCAATCACTCTAACGATGAGTAAAAGCAAATTTGTATAAAGAATAATGTTTTTAGCCGAGTATTTGTTTTAATCAAACGGTGAATTTAACATAATCTGTCAGTAATTTTAGTTCCGTCTGCAAACAAGTTCTTTCATCTCCTCACGTTACACCTTCTCGCTTCCAACATGTGTACCGTGTGCGTGTGCGTGTGCATGTGTGTGTGTGCATGTGCGTACTATGATCTGGCCGCTCTGCTGTCTGGACCCCGTCCAGGTGCTAAATCTGATACTGCTCCTAAATATCTGACACCTTACTCAAATATTTGAGGAAAAACACAATAGTCTGTGTGTGTTTTAGACGGAGCTGAGGCAGTGTTCAGAGAAGAGGGAGGAGAACAGGATATTGCCCTCACATACGATAACAAGTGTAACTTCATGGGTGATTTTAACATGTGTTGAAATCATATTAAAACGTTGGGTTCCTGCGTTTCTTTTTGCTTCTGAAACGTGCCGAGCTATTTGAAAGCCGAGCGTGACTTGGAAAGATCGATGGTTTGTTCCTTTTTTAAATCAGTGAGTGTACTCGATAGTGTCCTGCTGCCGTCTGGCGCTGATACCAGGGTCCGCCAGGAGAAGCTGTCCAGATCTGATCGGGCCTGAAAAAGGCCATTTTCTTTCCCGGCTCGCAGCCAAACACATGCATCTGTGTGTGTGTGTGTGTGTGAGATGAGGGGGGGGGGGGGGGGGGGGGTTGGGAGCGGGTGAACTCTCATTCCTTGCCACCCCATCTGTTTTCAATGATGAAATGTTTGGAGCTAATTGCTTTCTAATTAGTTGTCGATAACAGTTTCAGCTGGTGTCCATGAGTTTTACGGGGAAAGCTGCACGGCTTGGTCCCCTCTGCCCCCCCCACACCCACCTCCTCCCACCTCCTCCCCCGTTTGAGCTCACTCTGCATCGCTCACTAGTTTAAAACTTTACTCACCCTCGCACGATAATGAATTTCACCTTTGACTCGGCATCAGGGGAGAAAACAGCATGAAACGTGTGTGTGTGTGTGTGTGTGTGTGTGTGTGTGTGTGTGTGTGTGTGTGTGTGTGTGTGTGTGTGTGTGTGTGTGTGTGCGCAGATTGGCAGGGAACCATCGGACTTGCAGCCAAGCAAGAAAAAGGAAGTAATAGAAGTTTCCTCCTGTTTTTATTGTGTGGAGACTGTTGGATAATCTTTATTGAAGTAAAAATAAGGTCACTTTCAAAGTGCCACGCCACTAAAATGTGGTTTACGTCACCTTAATCCTTTCCCATATTCAAATTGCATTGAAGAATTGACTACATCTGTATCTACCAGTGTTGTACCCTGCAGGACACGGTGGTAGAGCGGACCGTCCTCTCACCTGTCACCCTGATGGTGTAGTTGCTGAGCAGCGTGTTGCCGTGGGCGAGCCGGCACGAGTAGACGCCCGAGTCCTCGTACGACACGTTGATGATGCGCAACATCCTCTGGCCGAGCCGCGTCCGGTTGCCGGGCACCAGTCCCGCGCCGTCTTTGAACCAGACGACGGGCTGCGAGGGGTCGTCCAGCTCGCACGACATCTCCAGCGGTTCCCCCACGCCCAGAACAAAGTCCTCCAGGAAGGCGGTCTCGCTGGACACGGAGTCTGCACACAAAGAAGGACACAGGGGATCTTTAGATACGGATTGAACTTGAATGATTTGAAATCCATGTTTGGCTCCGTAACCCAGTTTTAACGTAATTTAAATTCATTCTGTCACGAAAGCCTAAATTGATCGATTCATATGAGAGTAAATTGAAGTTAAATGTGCCAAACATTCACTGACATACACATATTTCCCTTTTCCACCATGTCATTAAGAGTGATCTGAAACGGGGGGCAGTGCTGCAGAGTTAACCGCCGACCCACTGGCGAGCTATCGGCTAATCTGACTCTGGAACTTTTTACTCCAGCGCGACGACGACGACGCAGCAGCAGCAGACAGATCTGAGCTCTGTGGAAACGAACCCCGTCGCCCCCGTCCTGTCAAACACCAGCTCATTGACTCCAGCGGCGCCGCGTGCCAGCCGTGTTCAGCGCCAGGGAAAAAAACCAACATGTTTACTGGCTGCACCGAGGATGCCCGGAGGAGACACTGAGGCACACGTCTGGATAAATAAACACTGGGTCCCCTTGTGTCTCCTCCCGTCCTCCCATCAGAGGTGTTCTTCTCAAACGCACCTCGATTACACAAGAGAGACGAACCTCATGCGCACTGCGGGCGATCAACCCTTTCAACACGAGGACACGAAGGCCTGAATACTTTCTCACATGCAGCTGGAGCCTCTGAATGAGCTGCTTGGGCAACAGGGGACACAAAACACGCACTTGTTCGCACACACACACATGCACCCCCCACCCGCACATGGGGAACACTGAGCGAGGTGTGTTAAGAGCGTGATTCATGACGGCAAACTCCCCCACTGGTGACCCTCCTGGAGGCAGCGCTCGCTCACACGGCTTTGAACTCAGATTAGGAAATTGAAGTTGAGAGGTGGAGCTGGAATCAGGAGCGGACGAGACGATCTTCACGGAGAATACTTGAGAGGGGCTGTGAATTATAGATGCGCTCTTTCATTGTGAGGCTGGAGCCGACGGACAGCGGCCGGGGGGACGAGCGCAGCCTCAGAGACACAGAGACGTGGCTCTGCCTCAGTCTGTTCAATGAGACGAGCGATATGACATTGGGAAAATACAATAAATAAAATAAAAGATATTTAACTTGTACACAAAAGTAAATTCTCTATCTAATGATGTAATATGATGTTGTACTTTTACTGAATGGCTGTGACATTATTTTAAATGACGTCATATTTTGCTTCTTGTCTTTGATTTTTAGTTTTCTTGTTTTTATTTATTTGTTCTCTTCTTGAACCACTTTTATATCGTGTGTTTTGAAAGGTGCTGCATATAAAGTTCTTCTTATATTACTGTTTTTCATCTGAAAAAATCCTGATATTTATTTTTCATACTCAGAAATCTAATTTGTCTTTAATATAAAACATATTTTAGTATTAATGGGAAAATGTAGAATAACAGGATGAAGTACCAGTAGCTCTACAGCAGGATGAAGTACCAGTAGCTCTACAGCAGGATGAAGTACCAGTAGCTCTACAGCAGGATGAAGTACCAGTAGCTCTACAGCAGGATGAAGACCAGTAGCTACACAGATGAGTACCAGTAGCACAGCAGGATGAAGTACCAGTAGCTCTACAGCAGGATGAAGTACCAGTAGCTCTACAGCAGGATGAAGTACCAGTAGCTCTACAGCAGGATGAAGGACCAGTAGCTCTACAGCAGGATGAAGTACCAGTAGCTCTACAGCAGGATGAAGGACCAGTAGCTCTACAGCAGGATGAAGTACCAGTAGCTCTACAGCAGGATGAAGTACCAGTAGCTCTACAGCAGGATGAAGTACCAGTAGCTCTACAGCAGGATGAAGTACCAGTAGCTCTACAGCAGGATGAAGGACCAGTAGCTCTACAGCAGGATGAAGTACCAGTAGCTCTACAGCAGGATGAAGGACCAGTAGCTCTACAGCAGGATGAAGTACCAGTAGCTCTACAGCAGGATGAAGGACCAGTAGCTCACATCTGTACACGGCAGCAACATGTGACACGCATGTAGTGACTCATTAAACCGACACGTTCCTTTGCCTGTTTCTTCTCCGCAGGTCTGAAATAAAGTGAAGTGAGCAGATGAGTTGTGAATTGTTTCCTCTTGTCTTACGACGCCCATGAAAACTGAAGTGATTTTAAGTCAATAATATATTCAGCGCGGCCTCCGGCGCTGACAATGATATTTACAACACTTTTTTCCATTCAGGAAAAAGAAGGAAAACCCCCGGAGCATGACGGACCCGTTACTTCTGTGTATTATACGTGTGACTCCAGCGGGAGAAAAGGTCTTTAACTGGGCTTTATGAGGTCGATAGAAGAATCTCCGGAGACTCGTAGCTCACTTTGGATTCATGGAGCCTGAACACAACCTCCCAGGGCAGCTCCTGAATGAGCAGCAGAACCACGGAGGGTTGACTGGAACTACTTCTGTGTCCATTTGAAACTCATATGGTTACTCACGTGTTTTATATCGTTGTTTTCAGGACAAGGTCAGATTTGTCTAAAGGCTCAAACTTTACGTGTGATGAGATAACTTTACTCAATGAAATGTTTTGATGCTTTAAATGTGTTCACCAAAGTCTCAGGTTCACAAAAGTTGTGGAATCTACGTGTGGAATAGTAGATTTTAAAAAATGGCATTTCGAAAAATCGCGTTTTGAGGGATTTCTGTCACTTTCATGTAAAGGTTAGGATTAGTGGATTTGAAAAATGAGATTCTACAGATTCCGTTAATCTCTGAACTGTGTCTGGTGGTCGGATTATCGCAGAGATATTGATGGACAGATGTAGAAATATGAATTTAGACATGCAGACGCATCCCAAATGTCCCACTCACACAAAACAGTATCTCGGTGTGCAGGGCTATTATGTCTTAAATGATCTTATGCAATATTTGCCATTAGATTTGTGGTATTTGACCTTTAACACGGTTTAACGTTGTCTGTTTTTAGTCTCTATAATTCTACATTTACACGAAACAAAACAAATATGGATCCGACATCGCAGTTGATTAAATTAGGATTTAATCAATCGTAGCACATTGTTTGTGATCTTGTCGTTAAATCGCACTTTTGCACTTTTGCTTTGAAGCAGGGAAACGAACAGGAGCGATGTCGGTGCAGCGCTCGGATGTGAACGAGTTCCGGAGGCAAAACAAATGCAATTTACACAGAGAACAAAACACAACAACGATATAAACACACGGCTCCGTTTCTCAGGTGTCACACAGAAGAGCAGAGCCGCTCTTTCCTGGTCAATGACAACATATCTGCGTCAGATCCAACTCTTTGAAATGCAGATTCGAAAATGTGGGGGGGAAAAAAAAATCTGTTTTGAATAAAAGTGGATTTGGGTTGAAAGGCTTCACTTTGTGCCACAGCCGGAGCTTTCAGGAGCGATTTCTCCGAGACTGTAGCCGCCTTGTTAAACCTTTCAGGGGAGAACTCTGCAGCGTGAGGTCACAGGTTTGATCCCCGCGACACCAGACAGTTCTCCGACAGGTCTGCGGGCTCATGTACGTGTGTCACTGAGAAATATGTCCAGAGAGGAATTCCTCATTAGCAACGGAGCACTTTAAATTCCTACAGAAGGAGCGTGGTGGTTTTCAGCAGCTCCCAGTCGGGAGCGTGTGCACGTGAATAAAATGTGATTCAGTCACCTTCGCCTGCACGTTAGTAACGGTGAGGGGAGAGGAGAGGAAAACTATCAGGTCGGAATCAAACTGGACACGCTTCTGAAAGCAATCCTGGAAAAACCTGGAATTAGATCCAGGTTCACCACAGGAACTTTTCCAGGAACCTTGAATAAACTTGTTTCAGTCCTTGAAAAAGCACCTTGAGGTCAATGCAGACTGAAACTCTTTAGTTTATGACGGATCTACGAAATCTCTGCTTATTCTAATGTGTATAAAACAAGAGCCCAACCTCGGCCTGAGAGATGAGGCAGCAGACGACTGTGTGACACTTCCACTTCCACTGGTTTCACAGGGAGCGATTCCCGGCCTTTGTTGTGGGATTAAAAACACTTATTCAGATAATTTGTCGTTCTGGTGGCGTCCAACTTGCTGTCTACACATTCCTGCTGTTTCCTCATCCGGTGCGGCATGTGTGAGCTATCGGCTGCCTGGCATATGTGTGTGTGTGTGTGTGTGTGTGTGTGTGTGTGTGTGTGTGTGTGTGTGTGTGTGAGGGGGTGGTAGCACTCTCACCGGAACTCGGGGCCAGCTGGAAGCAATGTGCGATATGTACTTTCTGAATGTGTGTGTAAATGTGTATGTGGGCTCGGATATGTACATATGTGCGCGTGTGGCCGTGACTGTAAATGAAGAACAGTGCGTGTGCGTGTGCGTGTGCGTGTGTGTGTGTGTGTGACGCTCACTCCATAAATCAAGAGGCCCCTGCCCTGCGAGCCCTTCTTACCCTCCCGGCTCAGTATCATAACAAATGGCCTTTCAGAATCATATAGAGTCTCCCTTTGAGCTGCCGTGGCGTGCTATCTGTTAACGTGCACGCTTCTAGACTCCATCTTTTCTCTGCCTCTGAAGAGGTTTATTTATCCTCCACAAACTTGTGCAGGGGCCGGCGGGCAGACCGCGGCCCCGGGGATGAAAAGGCCTCTTTATGTGCGGAGCCTTTCCACGCCTGGCTCTCTCTCCCTCTATCTCTCTCTCGCTCACACACACACACACACACACACACGTTCTCACACACTGACGGCCTGAATGAGGGATCGCAGAGGAACAGGAAGTCGTGTAGAGCGGAGCGAGGAGCTGTCGACATGGCTGCTGTCGTATCGGGACACGGGAGGGATGACGTTCTGACACGTGTCTTTAGAGATGACTGGAAGTAGTTTCACTGCTTTGAAACACAGGCTGACTATTAGCAGGAAGTCAAAAGGGTTGTTATATTAATACAGAATCATGTTTTTGGGGCCATAAAACTTCCTTTCCTATTACTTTTCTAGGCAAATAATTAAAAAAAAGAAAGATTCTAAGGCAAATACACTTGGTTTGTGCTTTATTACCTCTGCCTGAGGTCGTTAAAATAAAATATGTAGAAAATTTAGTCCTTAGCCAAGGAACAAGGGATAACAAAAAATAATCTAGAAAACATCTAGTAGAGTGCAGACAAGATATATGGAAAACATATTGTGCTGTTTTTGTGTAAAGCTTAAAGACAAACGGGGTAATTAATCCAAGAGGTAAATTCATTTTCTAGCAAAAGATTGTGCATCCACATGTTTCTTTCAGACGCTCAGTCTTTCTTTTCACATCTGCAGTATTCGCCGGTGTGGTCTGTCACCTCGTTTCCAGCTTCGTTAACACATCTTGAACACGTTACTTCAGTCTGACATGACTCAGCCTTCGACACGGAGGTTTTACGAGAAGTACAAATTGAAGATAAGATGAGAAAGCTCTCGATCCGCACTCGCTGTTTTGAAACAAGTTGCTTCACGGTTTGTTTGGTGTTTGTGTTGTTCTCATGTGTTTCTCTCTTGGAGATTCAGAGTCAGTAGATTATTAAACAACACAATCACAGAATCGATATCGTGGCATTTCGCTTCATCACTTATCTTTAATCTTCTACCCTGACGGAGACAAATAGAGTTTTTAATCTCTGTTGTGTTGAAACACTAAACTCACTGGTCTCCGATTCCACCTAAAAACGTTTGTGTATTTATGACCGTCCATTAAACTTGAGTCACGGCTGCTGCTGCCTCGTGGTGACGTCTCCGGGGGCGTTTTGCACGAAGCGCATGAAGCTGTTCGAACATAAAGCATAAACACCAAAGATTACAGGACTCTCTTCACGGGGCTTCACAGGTACTTTGACTCAAGCAGCAACACAAACCTTTTTACCCATATCTGTGTTTAAACTGCGTTTGAAAGTGATGGATTCCAGATGGGCCCGGGGGGGGGGGGGGGGGGGGGAGAGCTAATGATACAACAAGGACCACTTTCCCAACATCTGCATCAGCTCCCAAACCAGTGGCAAAAACAATTCAGGGACAAATGGCCTTTTTTATTGCAGGTAATTGGTTGTTTGCTTCTCCTGCTGGAAAACTCCAAACGGCTTCTCTTTGAACAGGGAGAGAAAATACTTTCCACAT
Source organism: Reinhardtius hippoglossoides (assembly GCA_006182925.3). Lineage (NCBI taxonomy): Eukaryota > Metazoa > Chordata > Actinopteri > Pleuronectiformes > Pleuronectidae > Reinhardtius > Reinhardtius hippoglossoides. The sequence continues at coordinate 1,871,520 of CM031679.1, forward strand.
TTTGTTGATCGCTCACGGCCAATTGGTTTGCGTGTGTGTGTGTGTGTGTGTGTGTGTGTGTGTGTGTGTGTGTGTGTGTGTGTGTGTGACGGTGTGTAGCGGTGAGCGGTGCGTCCTTGCGTGTGTGCGTTGTGTTTATTTCTGCTGTGAAAACATTTGCTGAGAACTGGGAACACGGCATTAGTTTTTTTTTTTATTAGTTTTTATAACTTCTGCTGAACTGTGGCCGCCGGCCGAACAGGTGATGCTGGGTTATTTCAAAATGTAGTGTTTCATAAATAATCTGGAGCTCAACAATCGTTACGTGTTAGAGATGATGAAAGGTTGAAAAAGCAAAGTAGATCTTGGATCAGCCAAACAAACCCAGAACTTTTAGTCCGAGGATATTTTTCAGGGATCTAAGCGGTTCCTGCAGAGCGATGTTTGTGTGCGAGTCCACCACAGCCTGGAACTGAGCATGAACACGGAAGTACGGACGGATAAAGTGAAACTGGACATAAAGCAGACACCTCAGGTTTTAATTTGTTAGATAATCCCACTCGATTTAATGGCTTTTCCAACGCTCTGGTTAAACTCTACACGACGGGAAATCACTTCTTCTCATTTACGGATTTTCAGACTCGCAGATGCAGAATCAGAAGAGTTCCCTCTGGTCGGTAGAATATTCAAAAGCTGGAAAAAAAACGAGTCCAAAGTTGGAAACACAGAGAAGCCCTGTTTTCCTGCGGAGCTTCAGACAGACATCAGTGTGGTGCTTCACACCGAGATGTGCTCCACCGCCGGCCGTCTGCTCGCCGCGTCCCACCCACCAACCAGCGCGGCTGCCAACTCGACACCCCCTCAGACAAGCCCAGCGTCACATGACCTTCAAACAGGATCTGTACCACCCCCCCCAACCCCCACCCCCCCACCCACCCACCACCTCCATAAAGAGCACATTTCTCTTCCTCCATTTCACAGCTATGCCGATTGTAAATCCTGCTCGTCCTGGAAAAGCTCCCTCTTCTTTTCTACCACCTTCGTCTTTTTCCTCTTTTTTTTCTTGCAATGTGCAGTGAAAGCCTCTAATCTCTGTTTAATATGGTTTGGCCGGATGTAAATACCTTCGGACAATGCCCTTAATCTGGGCCAGCCTGACAACCTCACACCGTTGCAGAGCAGCCTGCCAGGAGGAGATGGAGAGAAAGGAGGGATGGTTCTGCCGAGATCAAGGCGGAGAGGAGAAAAGAGGAGAGCGGAGGGAGGGAGGGAGGGTTTCCCCAGCTTGTTGCCTCTATTCTTCGCCGAGCTGAGCTGCCCTTTATCAAAAGAGCCCCCGAAAAATAAAGTTAAAGATAGACGTTGCCTCTAAACATCCCGCCCCGGGCCGGTTCCAGCTCGGCCCTCCCTCCCTGCCGCCTCCTTTCTCCTCCCGCCCAGCGCCTGGCCCTCGGCTCGGCCGCGTTAACGAGCATCGGAAGCTACTGTACGTCCAGAGCATGTTGGCAGCGCCCAATCGTCTTCGCTCCTTTCATACCCTCATCATCACCCCCTCCCTCCACCCCCCCCACACTCGGTACAGGGCCTGGGTCTGGTCCATGGTAATTGTCATTCCAAAGACGAACTGGCCTAGTTTCAATTCAGCAGACGAGTGTAAGAGACTCGGCCCACAAAAGCCAGGATGTCTGGCGGAGTGTGTGTGTGTGTGTGTGTGTGTGTGTGTGTGTGTGTGTGTGTGGGGGGGGGGGGCACTATACAACATAATCACACTTCCCAAAACAACACGGAGGAACCAATCTGATTACAAGGCGGCTTTTCAGAGCTCAGAATTTAGGCATCAAGTCTTTTTTCTTTTTGACACAACAAGTTCTCAACACGCGCAAGTTTCCAAGATTGAGAGGAAGAGAGAGATATTTGAAGAGTCGGCTCCACGGAGACGGGACGGAGAAGTGACGCCGGGTCAGCACCGCGGCGTCCTACACAAAGAGCCGAATGTAATTTGGTGTGTCCTCTTTCTTTCCAATCAACGGCGTTTGTTTTGATTTCAGAGTCGGTTTCAGGTGAGGACGATTCCCAAAAGTTCAAAGTGACGTCTTTTATCGGAAAGGAGCAGCTGATGGAAACACACGGACGCAGCACGAGGAGACGTCTGATTGAAACGTCAAACTTTGACCCCGACTGGGACCCTGCCCTGACCCCTGTGCCCCCCCCCCCCCCATCCACCACACACATTATTTATGGGGACAGGTCATCCAAGCTGGAGAGTATCAGAAGTTGTGTGTGTGTGTGTGTGTGTGTGTGTGTGTGTGTGTGTGTGTGTGAGAGATGACAGAGACGTCACTGTCACGGAGTGCGATCGGTCACACTCGTCTCACACTTGCATGCACACTGCGTCCTTGCGTCGCCGTGGCAACGTTGCAAACCTAGACAGCAGCGTTGTGCATTCAGCCCATAAGAAGAAAAAGCTCCAGTAATCGTGTTTGCTCTCTCTCTCTCTCTCTCCTCTCTCTCTCTCTCTCTCTCTCCTCTCTCTCTCTCTCTCCTCTCTCTCTCCTCCTCTCTCTCTCTCCCTCTCCTCTCTCTCTCTCTCTCTCTCCTCTCCCTCTCTCACACTGACTCTGTGTTTCACGGGAGTTAACAATGAAGACAAAGAGAAGCTTTGAACGGAAAGTTAAAACCTCATCTAGACTTTGTTAATTAATCTGTCGCGCATTAGTACGACGGAGGCTTTTATCGAGCTTTTACACACGTTTCCCTCACTTTGAAAAAAGGCCTGAACACGACCAGCACCAGAGACATGTAGCGGCCGGTGTGAACGCTGCTGCAGCAAACACAGGGGCACTGAGTGGAGGGGAATTTACAGTTTCATTATATTCAAAAATACTTTACTGTTTCAACATAGAATTTGATCAAACGCACAAATAAAGCAAGCAAAGTCTTTGAAGCAGCATTTAGATCTTCATCAAATCAGATTTTAGTTGTATCACCCATATTCACAGATTAAAGTTTGCCCTTAACCCTCAAGCAGTGAGGAATTTTATGTTTTTATTGTCGGATCACAAGATTCTCATGTGGTTGATTTGAGTTTGAATCATGAAATCGTGGATTCTCTTCCGTCAGCGTTTAAAAACAAACTGAAAAGACAAACCAGCGACAATCATCACACATCGACTCCAATAAGACTCAATGCTGCTCAAATCATTTCAAAAACTGGTTCACCAAATTGCTGAAGTTCCGGTTTTAAACCTGCAACCCGGTCTGAAACAGAACCAAACCCCAATCTCTGAATCTACGTTGCTCTGTGTTCCCTCAATAATCACTTATATGTGTATTAATCATGTCCAACTGTGACTTTGGTCAAATCGAAGGTTAAAAAACATGACGATGTCGTCTCCCGTCTGAATGCGGTGAAGCACCTGAGAGCAGAACCGGTGCGTTAAGCGTGTTTATGAGAGCGAGAGAGCAGGAAAGCCTCTAATCCCGTCGTCCCTCCCCCGCGCTTCCCTCCAGGACCTGCCTTCACTTAACGGGCCACAGAGAGGAGCCTCTGTTTGAGAACAACTGGAGCCCAGTTGTCCTGAGACATCTACACCAGACATCTACTCGAACGCAGCCTGAACAATGCACACTAGTGCTCTACAGCCGGGGTCCACGTCAAATAAGTGAAACAAACTTCAAATAACCCCCCCCCCCCCCCCCCAAAAAAAAACCCCCATCTGCTTTCACTTATGCTTTTTGATTTGAGTTTGTTAGTATTGCTTAACAAGTTCTCTGGGCCCCGCAGGTACCCGGACATCCCCACATATCTATGGTAACAGCTTCTGTTACCACGGAGACTGGGCCCGTGTTCTACTGTCCTGCTTTGCCATTCATTACAGAGACAACGGGGGGGGGGGGGGGGGGGGGTTCCTCAGGGGAACAATGCGACAGTATAGAGCTGAAAATGTTCACTTTGCTTTCCTCTTCAGCGCCGGTGGAGTTGCACCTGAACTGGACTGAGCAGCAAAGTGATGCCGAAGCAGATCTGTTATTATTGTGATTGTTAAATAGTTAGATTGATGGTTTGGTCTATAACGTATCAGGGAAACAAAAGGAAAATGTTTAAATGTTTAAATCTAATTCGGAGCGATGTCTTCATGAGGTTTCTTTATTCCAAACAACAGTAGAGACACGAAGACCTTCAGTTAAAAGTGATATCAAATAGAGAAAAGTTGGAATTCAGATGAATGACACAGATCATCTTTAAATCCCTCTTGTAACCGTCTCATCACTATACTTCTCATCCTTCTTTTATAAAACCCACAGTTAACAAGCTGACTGATGTTTTCTGGTTTTTCAAATTGAACTTCATTCAATCACGTTTCGACTCCCACACACTAGATTTACATGTTGGACTTTAAACCTCCATGAATACAAACTAAACAACTAGAAAGTCCCTCAGTGGCGCTCAAACCTCCACCAACAGATCCGGGAATTATTCCCTGAAAATGCTGGAAAACTCCCCAATCGAAAAACGCTAAGGAATTCGTCCCCTGATCGAGATCCGCACCAAAGTTCGATTGCTTCTTCCCCGACCCATTCCCGCGTCCTCCCACCAAGTTCCCTGGTAATCCGCTCAGTAGTGTTTGTGTAATCTTGCTCACAAACAAACATTACAACAACCAGACGGGGCTGAAGCATCACGTCCTCAGTGGAGGTGAAAAATGTCCAAACTTTTCAGGAAACAAAAACTTATGTCTCTCACTTTTGTTCTCGCTGCAGACGTCTGACTTTTAAAGTGAGTTAAAGGCCACGGTGTCGGCAGCAGGAGTTCAGATCTATCACGGTGATTCCAACTGGTTCTTGTCAGGTCGATAAAGGTTAAAGACGATAACGTGAGGAGTCCGGGGCCCAGGCGCTGCTCGGAAAGACCACACACGCACAACAGCCGAGCAGAACCGAGAGCCCGGCTCGCAAAGTCACCTCGTGTTTTCAGATTCTGAACCGAGGCAGATAAACCGCTGCGGCAGCAATGACGTTGTCGCGCGAGGAAAGAAAAATGCGGCCGAGCAGAAAAACGCACCACACTCCAAAATAACATTTCATGGGAGGTTTGAAAAATATCTGACGTGGAACATTTTAAAAAAAAACAAAAAAAACAAAAGTGGAGTCGGCTCGACCGTCGCTGCCGCTCGCCCCAACACCACGTCGCTCCCTCTCTTCTTTCCAGGGAGAGCAGCGGCTTCCATTACGCTCTGCTAGACGGTACAAGGGTTTATTATTTTAGCTCTCCTGGCAAAATAACAGGGGAGAGCTGGTGTGACGGAGGGGGAGAGAGGGAGACGTGGGAGGGATGGAAGTCGACTTTGGTTTCAATATTAGATGTGTCAGCTGCCCTGGATGTGTGGGGGGGGGGGGGGGCTTTAAACAGAAGCGCATGTGAGGGCGTGAGTAGAGATCCGGGATATTTTTCTTTTTTTTTTGTTTTGTTTGAATGAAGGCAAGTGAAGATGGATGGATCAGCCAGGAGAGAGGAGAGAGGAAGAAGACAGGAGGAGGAGGCAGAGGAAGAAGACAAGGGCAAGTTGGAAATATTATAAACTGCTTTGGTAGAAGTGAACTTAATTATGAGTCATTCAATAAAACAAGGAACCAGGAAGAGAAGAGATTGAAGAGAGGAGGAGGAGGAGGAGGAGGAGGAGGAGGAGAGGAGGAGGAGGAGGAGGATGAAAGGACGGCGTGAGCAGATGTGTGAGGGTGAGAGAGAGGAGGAAGGAGGGAGGAGGAGGAGGAGGAGAGAGGGAGGAAGATGAAAGAGACACACTGACAAGCAAAGAGGTAAGAACATACCCGACACACACACACACACACACACACACACACACACACACACACACACACACACACACACACACACACACACACACACACACACACACACACACACACACACACACGTCTCCATCACCTCTTTTAATGCAGGTAAACAAGCTAAAAAAGGCGATTGACTCCTTTTCAGTTTTTTCCCCGCAGTGACTCATACGACACCACGAACAAACCACCGAGGCGGAGAGGCGCCCTCTCATCTCGCCGTCTTGCCGCTGTTGCATTTTCCATGACACGAAGAAAAAAACCCCCCACAAGAATATCCTTTGCACGTGTGGGTTTAAGTTGTTATTGCGCAAAAAACAATAACAACTTAAACGTTCAACGGAAGTTCAATGTGCGTCATAATGTCGCAGCGTCAGCGTCTGGACGATCAAACCAAAGAAGAAGAGGAAATTAGCGCGTTCATCCCGCTGTCGTGTTTCCATCAGCGCCGATCGAAGCCGCAGCCGATAAAAACCCGTCTGTAGTAATTCGAGAATTATATCCATTCACATCAGAGACGTGAGCCAGATGTTAAGAGGCTCAAAGCTTCAGAAGGACTTTGACCTACTCTCATAACTCCAGCTCCTGTTTGTCAAAGCACACACACACACACACACACACACACACACACACACACACACACACACACACACACACACACACACACACACACACACACGTGATGATTTAAACGTTAACAAATATATTGTATTTTCTTTCATTGTGATGTTGTCTGCCTTTCCCATGCAAACTGTTTGATGGGATGGCTCTGACAACAGGTCTGCACCATGTAGTTGTAATGCAGATAACCTCTGCCTCTGCCAGGGGGGCCCTCCTGCTGTGAGGCAGAGGGTATCTGCCTCACAGCAGGGGGGCCCTGGGCTTCTGGGGCCTTTCTAGGGGACGTTTGAACGTTGCTCCATGACTTTCTTCACACCGGCCCAAAGGAGTGCAGGTTACGTTGCGTCCGAATCAGACAGAGATGGTCACTGAGTCATTTTATCCAAATTCTGACTATTCAGACGATAAACTCAGAACGATACAGATCATATAGATCACGCATGTCACGATCCCAGGATACTGACAGGGACTTTCACGAGAGAGAGGAGAATACATAATAACAGGATGAGCACAAACTGAAACAGACAAACACACAACACAAGAGAAGTAAAGTAACACAGAGACGCACAAAGAAAGTACATGACACTTTGTGTTGGAAGTCAAGGGACTGAGTGGTGGGGGAGATCAAGCCTGGATTCTCTCTCTCTCTCTCTCTGCCTTTGTGTGTGTGTGTGTGTGTGTGTGTGTGTGTGTGTGTGTGTGTGAGAGAGAGTGTTGGACTCCTCACAGCTCGGCACACAACCCGCCATCTGTTTGCGTCTGCCAGCTACAAAACACACTCTACCAGTGGGGTTGGCTCACACACTAACACGCACACACACACACACTAACACGCACACACACACACGCACACACACTAACACGCACACACACACACGCACACACACTAACACGCACACACCCAAGGACAGTGTGTAATCGCCCTCCATCAAGACAATTCAATCAAAATTACTTAATTAAACCAATGGTGACCATCAATCAACCAGAGAGAGAGAGAGAGAGAGAGAGAGAGAGAGGAGAGAGAGCGAGGGAGTGAGAGAGAGAGAGAGAGAGAGAGAGAGAGAGAAAGTGAGACAGAGAGAGAGAGAGAGAGCGAGCGAGAGAGAAAGTGAGAGAGCGAGGGAGCGAGGGAGCGAGGCGGGTGAAAGCAGAGACGAAACTTTCAGTGAAGCACTTCACAGCACAACAATATTTGGTCAGATTTAACTGCTGCTCCAGCTGACTAACCCCCCCCCCCCCCCCCCGACTCCCACACACTCCACCTCCCCGTGCACCCTCCTGGAGGAACCCCCCCCCCTCACACAACGAGCCCCTTTGTTCCCCTCATGTCGACCTTATCTGTTAACTATCTCAACAATTTCCTTAAGGGGAGCTTTGTAATTAAAAACCTGCAGCACGTCAACGCCGCTGTCAGCCGTAGGTAGAGCGGTTTGTGTGTGTGTGTGTGTGTGTGTGTGTGTGTGTGTGTGTGTGTGTGTGTGTGTGTGTGTGTGTGTGTGTGTGTGTGTGTGTGTGTGTGTGTGTGTGTGTGTGTGTGTGTGTGTGTGTGTGTGTGTGTACAGGCTGCAAAACACATCGTAAGCAGAACTCGGAGCAATCAAAGACGGAGGATTTGAGTCTCTTACCCGTGTGTCACTTTCCTGAACGGGACGGAAAGTGAAAAGAAAGAAACATTGATTCCCCCCCCCCCCCACCCCCCCCAGTGGAAAAGGGGGCAGGGGTTGGACGTGAGCCGAGCACACAGACAGTCTGTAGTTTCATCCATAATTCATGCAGCGACGTGCAGCGAGGGTTTCAAAGGGCATTGATCAGGTGTATTAATACAAACATCAGCGGCGCAGGTTTGTGCGAAGGCCACGAGCGACAGTGACCTGCTGATCTGCAAATCACTTCCACCAGGGGGCGACTCGCCTGTTTAACCAAACACCTGAGGAAGAGGAGGAGACCCTTATCACTGATTGATTCTCAGAGCTTTCACGAACAATTTACAATTTACTTTTAATTTGAAATCCAGCACTGAACAGAGCTGTGTATTGTTTTCTAAAGCTTTTTCAGCACCTGAGTTTCTGCTAGGATCAATATTGTTATGCTTATAGATTAAGTATAAGATAACCGTGGCTCCTAAGAGGATTTTAGCATCTTTCAGCTATTGTTTTGGTTTCATGACCTCGAACTCCAGTGACAGGGAGCTGCTATAGGAAAAAAGCCTTTTATAAGTGCCTGGTTGAGGTAAGATGGGAAGCAAAGTTAGCAGCGAGTCAACATAAAGGAAAGTTTGGCGGCTAAGAGACAAATATTATTCTCAGGAGCTGGAGGAGACTCAAATTTAGCAAAAAGAGTTATTTTTAATACAGATAAGACAAGTCTGATTCTTTATCTACATTTTGTTCGAAACACAAATGTTTTGCCAGGATAAAGTTTAATATTTAAAAGTTTGACTCACGGGTGATTAAAGAAGATTAAAATCTGGCCCGACTTACTTTAGATTTCACTATTTAGTCCTACAGATGTTTTTATGTACTTTAGTGAAATGTAAAGATTAATTTCCAGCCACAGTCCTGAAATAAAAGGCCCTTCTTGTTTCTCACGTTAGACTGATTCATGCCGACAATTTTCCACTCGGGCCTCTGATCTGATATAAAAACCTATAATAACATTTTGATTAGCAACAGGCTTTTTTCAACTTGGGCTCCACAGCGAGTCGTGTTATCTTTGGAAAAACACTGCGTCTGGACAGTAATACTCAGCGAGCACTAAATGAAAATCTCATACATAATGTGCTCAGAAGGTCGAGGCAGCACAAAGTCAAATACTGTTCTGAAAAGACGATTTGTCAAGATGACGGAGGAGAATTGTACAAATGTATTTCTCCAGGTGACGACGTGTTGCTGCGAGTGTCGTTTGTTTGTCGTCCAGGAGAAGCAGCTCACTGCGATCTCCTGTTAAATGAGACCCTGAGCCGTGTTTAACGTTTAATTCCCATCCAGAAAAGTGTCGAGTGGATTAAGTGCCTGATGGACTGAGGATAGAACCGTCATTGTTCAACAAGTCGTCGTTCTGCAGAGCGTATATTTGGCCTGTGCGCTGCGCGGCGCTTGCCAAAAAGATTTCTTGATAATGTTGCCAGGGAAGTGAACATTGTTGCGGAGACGCCGAGCCAACGAGCGGCTGCAGAATCAGAGCGATCGCCTGCTCGTGGCTTCACGCTTCGGTTGGGATGAACAGTCCCGTTTTCGGAGTCATGTGAAGCCCACACATGGAGCGGCACTCATCTACACAACAACATGAGTTCAACACTTAAACAACATGTCACACTGATAAAAAAAAAGGCAGCTCGGGGAAACTGGAACGAACCAGGACGGCGTTTCCCGACGGCACGTGCACACGCGTCAACGCTGCTCTCACGCTCAACAGATTCTGAATGTCAGGTACACGGACTGTGAGGCGTGGATCACACACACACACACACACACACACACACACACACACACACACACACACACACACACACACACACACACACACACACACACAGTACGAGACATACAGCTCAGGAGGAAGAGACAAGTGTGTGTTACAGAGAGAGAATGACAGAGATAGAGAGAGGAGTGACAGCGTGTGGTGTGTGTGTGTGTGTGTGTGTGTGTGTGTGTGGTGTGTGACTTGTAGAGCCTGAGCGTAAATCTGTGGATGGCGTAGTTTTAACGAGTCTCCTAATGATCCAAACGACCCCTGCTGACATTTACAGTCCCTGCCAGGGGGGTCAGTGACCTCCCCCCCCCCCACACACACACACAGTCCCTCTCTCTCTGTACACCCCCCCCCCCCACACACACACACACAATCTGCTATCCTTTAATTTCTATCATTCTCTCTTTTCTATTCTTTCATTCCCTCTGTCTAGTCAGACATAACATTCACTTAACTACAGACTCCACAAAGGCCTGCCACACCACACACACACACACACACACACAAATATATATACACAAATACATAAACACACACAGACACGCGATGGCAGAACTGAATGTGTTTAATTTATGTGTCTGCCGTTTTACAAAAAAAAAACGTCGCCGCTGAGGAGCCAAATATTTCATCCGAGCTCCACAGGGCCACTGGCTGGGGTGTGTGGGTGTGTGGTCAGTAAACACAGACACACACACACACACAGACACACACACAGACACACACACACACACACACACACACACACACACACACACACACACACACGGTTCCTGCTCTTTGTCATTACTCACTCTCGTTGGTCAACTTGGCGTCTTAAACATTTATTTTTGCACAACATTTGGAAATGCCACCAGCCTCTGGAGAAATAAACAACGCCTTGCTCTGAAACAACACTATGGTCAACTGAATGGAAACACACACACACACACACACACACACACACACACACACACAGTGTCTCCTTACCTCACACATTTATAAATATAGTCCACAGTTTAAGATTTATTTAAGGGGACATTTTTATCCCTGTTACTTTTAATTTTTTTAATTATGACATTTCATAAACCCTCTTTCAGTTTGTAGCATCATTTAAACAGCTGTCAATCATATTCATTCCGTCCACTAACCAAGAAATGAGAATTCTCTGGAAGTGATGGTGATTCTCATCAATTTAACAATCTGTTAATAAGTTTTAACTTGATTACTTTTTCAATTTATCCTAACGTGTCTGTCTGCGAAGTTTCAAGGGCATGTTTGTCCCGAGCACCTGCTCATTTCTGACCCTGACACACACACACACACACACACATTACTCTGGAAACCCGCCCCCCACCACACACACACAAACACACACACACACACACACGAGACACAAACCTAAGTGACAACTCTGCAGCTCAGCGCTGTGGCGGCCGAGGAGGAAATCGTGCCATCTGCCAGTAAACGACAGTCATTTATCCCCACTGCTCGTCCATCTGTGGACGTGGGGAAGTCTGCTGGAGGCCGGGGGGCCGCTGGGGGAGACGGGGGGGACACGACGCTGGCCAGAGACGACTACAAGACACTGAGGCCTCTGTCTGTGGGCTTCACAGCTTTCCTCAGCTCAGTGTCCTCCAGAAACCCTGAGGTTAAAGGAGGATAACGGGCCCTGAGAGCTAAAGATTAGACGGATGAGTAACTGTTACAGATGTTTTTGAGTTCTGATAGTTTCCCCTCTCTGTCTTTATTTAAACATTAATGACTAAGACCTTCAGTGATTTATGAATTGTGGTTTTACAAGTTTCCTTGGATACGTGTCCTCAGACGTGGGATGTGTTCATAGAGAAGAGAGCTCTGTGACCTCTTCTTTCTCTCTGGGCTCAGAGTGACGTCCTGAATCATTTCTGCAAATGAGAAAGGATGAGACCTTTCTTCAAACCCCCTCAGCACACAAGACGTTTCTCTGACTCACACATAAATATCACATTCATCCTCGTGCGTTGCGCTGCCTGTTAAAGACATCTCCCAGCACAGTGAAGTCATTACTGCTAAAGTGCAAATCGATCCTCTGTAGCTGCATTTTTATGCCAAGAAAAAAAAATGAAATGTGTGTTTCGACCAGATTTGTTTTAATTTCAGGATTAAGTAAATGTCTGAAGAACCATTAAGACCACCAAGCCAGATAATTAAATAGTTTAAAACGACGACTCGGACTGAGAAGCTCAATAAGTCCAACTTCCATTTCAACGTGCCGAGCTAAACAAACATCCCTGATGGAGCCGCGGCTGCACGAGTTGCACGTTATCGCCTCACATCCGATAAATCGTCACACACCTTAACACGACAAACACAAGAACCCTGAGACAACATCCACCTCAGTATTTACACCTGGGGCTGTATTTGTCCACGTCTGTGCACGACCCAGGTTCCCGGAGATCGCAGCCCGAACAGCCGCCACCCAGAGGGGGGTTTAAGAAAAAAGGCACTCTCTGCCTTTAGGATGAAGTATGATGGGCCGTTGATGGGCTCCCTGCAGGGAAGGCAATCAGGCCGACAGACTCACAAGACGCTCATTGTAACACCGGGGGTTTCAGATGAGAGCGAGCAGCGAGGGAGGACACACGAGAGGCAGAAGGTACCGGAGCTGTCAGATCGTCCTGAATGTGAGGCAGGTCCATGGAGTCAAAGTGCACGTTTCAACGATTAACGATAAGAAGCAGCGGCCGAGTCGAGAATAACCCTGAATATGCTACAGACACAGACACAGACGGTAGAGATCCACAGTCTGTACCACAATTCCATCTGAGTTTTAGATGTTCATTACTTGTCATGTTGTAGTTTCTTTGAGGTAAGTAGATGTTACAAACTTTTCTTTAAAAGAAAATCATAATCATTTTACACTACGGAAGTCACGTTAAATGAATGTTAACATGAGACCTAAACTCATTACAAGACCTACTGTGTCATATTTTAACATGTTTAAGGCTTTTGAAGTTCCTGCAGAAACCTTGTATTAAGTTTTTATATTCTTTAAATGCAGAAAACTGAATAATGCAACTTTTTATTGTTCCTGAAGTTTTGACGGGGGAACTTGATTTGGCCGAAGTGACCACATCTCACAAGTTTGGACCCTGATTATTTCCTGATATGCACCACACACATGCAAGTGTTCATGGAAACTGAAAGTCTATGTTCTTGCACATGCACACGCACACACACACACACACACACACACACACACACACACACAACACACACACCACAGGGTGTCTCAGCTTGCATAAGACAGCTGGGTCCTCTCCAGCTCCTCGTCTTTCTTAACGCACTGCAGCGTGTAAAGTGTGTCAAAGACTCGTTTTAAATAACTCTCACGTGAAGAAGAAGAAACAGGGAGTGGGGCGGAGGGAGGGGAAAAAACAACACTTAGCGAGCGCCTCAGAAAAAGATCACTGTGCTGTGTTCGGGCTTTTTTCGCACAATATGGCGAGATTAAAGCTCACACAGCGGACGTTTACTCGGGATTGATCTCTGGGTGTTTCTCTGCCTCGAGAACAAAGAGGGAGAATCGCGCTAAGCTCAGCGAACCAACACAAGTCCAATTAAATCCTCCTCGGAAGACAGAAAAAGCCGCTGCCGCATTCTCATAAACAATAAATGTACGTTTTTTTTTTTTAAAATGCCCCTATTTGAAGTGATGAACACACGAAATCTGCTTATGCTTCCAAGCAGATTTCCTATTAGCAGTGAAAGTGAGGGAACACTGGAGGAGGATTCATCTGAGCCGTGTTTTGTTGTTGTTTTTTTATCCGACCGTTTCAAAACCAGAGAAATTTCAATTCACGACAAATTCTCCCGGTTCAGAAGTCGGAGATTTGACTCGTCGGTAAATCAACAATTGATTTCAACACTAAGAAAAAACCAACGAGGATCGTGTGCACAGTGAAAAGCTGTTTCTTCATGAGCTGGATTTTCTGAATGGCAAAAGGTCTGTGATTATATAGATCACACACACATCCATACAGTGCATCTATCTATGTGCAGCACTTCTCTATGACAAGGGGCAACTTGGGGTTCAGTATCTTGCCCAAGGACACTTCAGCATGCAGAATGAGGAAGACTGGGGTCGAAACCGCCAACCTCCTGGTTAGAGGACAACCGCTCTCCCCCCTAAGCCACAGCCAAGAAAACCCTGATCCCTTCAAGCGCCCTCTCTGCTCGGGGAAAATACTCAGGTAGTCGGGTCGCTGATGATCAGTTCTGACAACATTGTACAACAGCAACACTTTATTTGTATCTTAGAATAATGAAACCTTGTTGCAGGAGACATCACCGTCTGAGCGGCGGTATCAGAAGCATGAAAGTACTTGATGTGGTTTCCTACCTGTGGGCTGAGCCGTGGGCAGCCGGGCCGGAGCGACGCAGAGAGGCAGGAGGAAGGAAATCCAGAGTGAGCACCACAGAGCCGTCATCCCTCTGGACGACGAGGTGAGACGCGGAGCAGCGAGGCCCGACTCAGACAACATCCTCCGTTCGCATGCTGTCCAGCAGAACGGCGGCCTCGGACGCCGCAAGAAACGATCCAAGGTTCCCCCGCCACTGACCTGGAAACGGGAGGAAACATCAATTACATGTGGCTGTGGGAGAAACACGCAATCAGACGGTCCAACCGAACACAGGACCGAGCCGTGCCTCGGGGTCTGCACACACGCAGCCATTTTCTGACCCGACATTCCACACTGACTCCCGAGGATTACGATGGAAATCCCTCTCCGCAGTTTTTCTCAGAAACCTTCTCAGAGCACCTGATCGTTAAGACGAGAGTGGACGAGCTCCGGTGTCGAAGCAGCTCATTAAAAACCCTCTGTGCAGAGAATTCAAGTTCATTAACCAATCACCTCGCTGCAGCGTGATTGGCCGACGAGAGGCAGAGAAACCCCAGACATTCCTTCCACAGGACCTGCTCGACACGCTCTCCTGCACGGTTTAGCATCCGATTGACAGGGATTCACTAATCTTCCCGCAGGATGAGGAATGCCGGCGTCGACAGTATCAGCTGCCCGACGTGCCCGCAGGCTCGCAGGAGGGAGAGCGGCGACCATGGCGAGCGACGGCAGAGCGCCCCGCTCTCTGTTTGCTTAAGCAGGGAGAAGCTGGAATGCACCGAGGTTCGAGGAGAAAGCTCAGAGAGGTGCCCAGAAAAGCAAAACACCCCCCCCCAGCCCCCACATGCACTCACATACATACACTCACACACACACACACACACACCACCTTAGCTTGAACTTCAGCCGCTCGGTCCAGCTTCAGAATAGCTTTGGCTGTGAAATGACAATATCGCACTCAGGTCTCACAAGCACACACACAACCACCTCAGATTGCACACACACACACACACACACACACACACACACACACACACACACACACACACACACACACACAGAGTCCAGAGAAAGGTTGAGCTTCTGTTTTTCTTCCCCCCCCCCGTGACCCACTCCTTGCTCAGCACAAAGTGAAGCCCGGGCTCCGTCTGCACATTATCGCTCCTCAACACACAGAACTTCACAACCCGCATGACGAGACAACACACAGACAGACACACACACACACACACACTCCCATGTTCTCTCCATGCAGGGCGCTCTTCCTCCTCTCCTCTCTCGGCCCATCCTCACTTTCTTACAACACAAGACGCCTACACGCTGCTGCGGTTTGTTTACACAGCCACGATAAGGCCTTCGCTCGCCAGGCGTGGAGGTAGCTGATTGCAGGCCTCTGTGATTTGAGACTCTTGTTTTCTCTGGCAGGGACAGACACAGACACACACAGACACACACACACACAGACGCACACAGACACACACACACATATGAAGAAAACCTCAGCTTTTTATGGGCACTTCACTCTGAGAGCTGCTTCAGATACGGATCTGTTTAGACAAGTAGCATGACAGCCTCTTGAGCCATGTGAGAAGAAATTGGAAAACAATGCCGGCGTCAGGTTGAATAATTTGGTGACAGGTATTAGTTTCAACCGCCAAGTGAATCCTTGAGTTTGAGGGTTAGAATTCAAGGTATTACAACGTGATTGACGGCGTGAAATTGAGACAAATTACAGGCCTGTGTGAGAGCAGGAGGTAACGTTGGCCCTTTCTTGGTAAAACCATAACCTCATATTATCTATTTGATGAAATATTGAGAACGAACGGTTCACAGGCTGAGCAGCCGACTGAAGAACACTTTGATTTCTCTTAACAACCTCAATAAAGAAGAAGAAGAAGAAGAGGAGGACGAAGAGGAGAGAGGAGGAGGAGGAGGAGGAGGAGGAGGAGGAGGGGGCGATATGGATCCTGAAGACCCAGCGTCGAGTTCAAAGCCTGCAAAGTGTTTTCATGCTAATATTTTCTTAAAGCATGAAAGGGAAACACAACCATCGCTGGGAATAATACATGAATATTAATCATGCAGAACCATCTCCACATTGTAATAGCCCACAGGCAGTGGAGTGCTTTAACCGGGAGTTCAAGTCCCTGTCATCCCCCTCCGCCCTGTGAGGATCAATGTGTCACATGCTAGTCACACCTCCTCCGGATTGTCGGTAATCTTTAATAATTAAGCCAGAGAACCAACAGCCAGGGCCGGATCGACTTTGCCATTTTGGGAAAAGGGGATTAGAGGGTTTTTAGGGTGAGCACAAGTGCAAACAGCAGCCGGGCGGGGGGGCAGGAGTGGGAGAGAAAGACATAGACACACAAGAGGGTAATCCTCCGTATCATCCACTCCTTTTCGGCTGGTTTCTTTCTTTTGTTCCCCCGAACCTCTGGCCTCCATCGCGCTCCTCCGCCGCCCTCGCTCTTCACTCAGCCTCAGGTGAGATATTGATCAGCAGAGCGAGCGCAGCACTTTAAAGCTGTCGGGGCTGCAGGGGGACGCTCTGCAGGCCGCGTGGACTCGAGCTGACACTCAGACGGACGGAGTAACACACGCCTTGTGTCTGTGTCTGTGCTGCACGCGCAACATCTGTCCACACATCTGTCCTCTGCAGGAGACTTGATGATTTATAAGAAATACTAGAAAACCAGCTCCAGAACCTGGTGTTCCCCGGCTTCTCGCCCAGTGTCGGATCCCTCTCGACTCTCAAAGGATAAACGGCAGGTCTACAGACTGTAAAACTACAGAACCACTGAGATGTGGGTCGTCTTACTCACCAAGTGCTGAAGACATATAACTGTCTCTGGGACGATGAACATATCATCAGACACCACGGGAAATGAAAATGTTTCGAAAGATTAACGAGGTTGATATGAGCTCAATTTTTATCCGTCTCATGGTTAACGTGGTTTTATTAGGACTTTACAGTGAAGTCATGGGAAAAAAGGAAATACCATTACGTACTATAGTAACACTGACAACTTTCTTGTGAATGTTATGAGCTCTGATCCGGGAATTAAAGCTGAGAATGGTGATTATAACTGAATATCAGAGACATATTCTAAGTCACAGGCGTCCCACAGTTATAAAACCACACGATATTAAACGCAGAGAAAGGCCAGACAAGGCCACTGCTGCAGAATTTGGACTTCAACCGTGGAAATGGTGTTTGTACATCACGGAGATCGGCTTCTCCTCTCAAATCTGACAGGTCGGAGCCAATCAACGCGCAGTCCTCCTCTTTGCATTAGAGGAGAAGAAAGAAAAGCTGCACGCGGAGCGACGCTCTCAGGACAATTTCTCTAATGAAAAGAGCCAATCACAGGCTCGTGTGGAGGCGAGACGCGTCCGAGGCTCGGCCCTGATTGGAAAACGCGGCAAACTGGCGTGCGCTATTCCTCGGGTCAATAGCTACAATTAATTTGCAGCATTAGGGGCAACTATTATCACGCGCACGCTTGATTTACGGCATTGATATTTAATAGGATAATGAGAACACAAGTCCCAGATCTCATCCCCCCCCCCCCCATCCTATCGTATAGCAGGATGTAATCCGGTGATGGTGCAAAGCGGAGTGGCCAAAATCACCATGTGAATCCCATTGGAGCGCGTGCGTTTGAAGAGGAGCTGAGTGATGTGCTGCAGAGAGAGAGAGAGAGAGAGAGAGAACCGCACAGCTCGTTCATTCAAAGGCAGGAGGGGGGATCTGCAGCTTTCTGGAGAAACTTCAGAGATGATCAGGAGCTGCTGCGTAATTCATGTCCGCGCTCCGAGCCCGGGAAGACGTCACTGTTGCAGTGAGGAGAACAGGCGCGTGTTCGTCCCGACGACAGTGGAAATGAAACGTGGAACCGGTTGATTGATGATCAGCGGGAATCGAACTCACCTCGGACGCATGTCACGAGCATCTCCGGAGCCTCCACATGCACAGAGAGCCGTGCGTAATCACACCGTTCTGAAACCTGTGGTCTCTGCCTCCGGGTCTCACATGTTTTCCCTCATTCCAGGAAACCAAGTGTTCAAATCAAGTGTTTTTAAAACCGAGCTGGATGTGCTGGATCTCACGTTTTTATAAATTTGGAGGAATTCCTACAGCGGGGTTTAGAGCAAATAACGAAAATGTGCTCGAACAACTTCCAGTTCCAACAATAAACGTGTCGCTTTTATATTTCTGACCCGAACACATTTATTTTACAACGTGCGTAATTCCACACACCTGCGCCACACGCAGCGTTTACGAGCCGCCGCTGCGCACTTTCTCCAAAGCGAAGTGATTTATTAAAAAAACGCACAGATTGAGTCCGTGTCGCAGCTGACTCCGTGCCGGGACGCACCGGGACGCACCGGTTACGCACGGACCAAGAGACGGGCCAGAAGGAGCTCTCCTTCCGGGGATCGGTGCTCCGGCACCGCCGCGGGGCTGCGGGTCCCTGCGGCTCCTCCGCGCGTCACTCGCAACAGCTCAATGTGTCCGACGCACATCTCCGAGGAAGTGAAGCCATTTCTCTGGCTTATTCATAATAATAATAATAATAATAATAATAATAATAATAATAACAGGCTACTTACCCGAATTATTCCGTTTGGACAGTAAACCTGAGTCTTCCAGGTGCCACCGAGCATCCAGAAGAAGAAACTCAGCTTTAATTATCCGGTAAACTTCGTTCAAACCCCCCCACCCCCCCAAATAAACTTCTCTTTAATCCGCAGCTGCTCGTGCGTCGAGGAGCAGAAACAAGTCCGGAGTCCCCGTCACGACCTGACAGCTCGGGTCCTGCGCTCGGGCACCGCCGCTGGGGGGAAAAGCCCAAGTTCGGCACTAAATCCCGGTTCCCTGCGCGCGCTGCGGTCCAACGTGTCCAACCGTCCGGGGCGCGTTCATGGTGCGGTGCGCGGCGGGGCAGCGTGGCGGAGGCGCACGGGCGGGCACAGCTGTCCTCTCCTCTCCGGTGCGGGTCCCGGGCTCAGTCGGTGCGTGTGCGTGCTCGCCTCGGAGGATCCAGCTCGGACTGGTGGCTCCGCTCCTCCCGCTGCTGGGAGGTAGGAGCTGGAGCGGAGCCGCAGACAAGCCAGAGCCGCGGAGCAAGGCACGGGACTTCCGGCAGGGACCTTCACAATAAGGACTCATGACGCGGTGACGCAATGGGGTCCTGAATGGTTGTTTTACTATAAAGTGTGAATAAAGTCCAAGTTAAACCTGTGATGAACAAACTCTGCAGCATGTTTCAAAGAAGAACAAAGACTGAATACATTTTACCTCAGTCAAAAATCCATGTTGAAAACTAAAGGTCAGTTCTATTCAGCTGGAAAACATAACTTAGATGTTATAACTATGTATTAATACGACAAATAGCCAGTTTGAAGATCTTAAAATGGTGAAGTTCATTTTATTTTAGTTATGTTCTCTCAATCCTTTGACAATTTGCTGATGGTCTAAGTCAAATGATGCGTTTTGTAAAAATATATTGTTAAATAATTTGAACACCGAACATGAAACTGGCAAAACAAATATGACACAATTATGAGTAAGTAAAGAAATTCAAATACTATGTGAGTAAGAACATTTGTTTACACTATTTTCATTTATCATATATTTGTTTTGGGGATGTTTGATTTACTTTCATTTCGACTGTTTTGTAATTTTATTCCTGTTTGGCTCATTTTTATTGTTTGTGGCTCGAGACCTTTTCATTAACTGCCGTATATTTAATGTTTGTGTTAAGAACTTTGCAATAAAAGTTCTTTATTATTGTTATTATTATCAGACAATGAAAGAACCATTCAGACTGGACTCTTATTCTGAAGGATTCATGTGTGTGTGTGTGTGTTTCTGGGTCTTGACGTATCCCCCCTGCTCCTGGTGGCTCCTGGTGGCTCCTGGTGGCTCCTGGTGGCTCCTGGTGGCTCCTGGTGGCTCCTGGTGGCTCCTGGTGGCCCCCACTGGCTCCTGGTGGCTCCTCGCTCCAGGTTCCTCTGCCTCCTCCGGGACGAGCTGCAGCAGCAGCAGCAGCGGGGGGAGGGAGATCAGATTTCGGCGCACCGCCCCTGCGGCCCCGCTGGAGGCAGCAAGTGACGGATGGTCCGAGCGCCTCCCATCTGGCCCCTCACTTAAAAAACCCTTTAAGTGACTCCTGGATGCCTGAGCGGCCAGTGGGGGCCAATGAGGGGTTTGGGGACCACGAGGGGACCTGGAGGAGAAGTGTTCGATGTCCAGAGAAAGTTATTGTGACCGGAGAATTCAAAGTTCTCCTCAGTTATCTCCAGAGACGCCATCAGGGGGGGTAAACCCTGAGAGAATCAGGGGCCCCTGAGCTGCACAGGGGCCCTGGAACATGTCAGTGGTTAGAGATTAGATCCTCAACCGTCAACGGGAGTAAAACCAGAAAAAAACACTATTAACAGGAAAAAACATTTTGCATTTTCTATATTTTGTTTCCACGTATATATTTGTAATTTCATTTTTTTCTTTACCAAAATAGAAATGTGATACAAAAATGTTTTTCTTGAGTTCCAGAATGTGACATTTAGAAAAAAACTCTTTCAATGAAATAATTCGTAAGGTTATAAGTTCCGTATCCAACAATATATGATATATATGAATATATTTCTTCCATTGGAGGAAAGAAAATCATTCTCTCTTGGGTTCAGTCGTCCAGTTGGTAAAGATGTTTCCTCTTTGTCATTCAAATACAATGAACCCTATTTATTGTGCTTTATTTTGTGTTATTTGTGTATATTTGTTTTTCAAATCCAACACACTTCCCTCCGTTTGTTTTTCACGAGTCTATCATGCACGTGTTAATTGTCACGTGTTAAAACACTATTAAAGTGTCAACTGTGTCATTTTCACTCAGAATGACCTGTCAATCATTAGTCGAGTGCAAACAGCCCTGAACCCGTATTTGCCAGTGAAACCCGAAGTGTGCCGACAACACTAAACCACAACCAGCCGTTTAATCTGCAGCCATTGGGCTAATTACTGCCGTCATTACAGAGGCGATAGCCCCCGAGGTGTTTGAACAACACCACCATTACCGCCATCTCTTCAAGTGTGTTTTGAGAGGGCAGCTTTATGACGCCATAAAGCAGAGCGGGCCCTGTGCCGAGCGACTGTGAGGAGGCTGCTGGAGTGTGCCGCTGTCGTCCACGGGTCCGACCAGCAGAGGTGGGCTCCTCGCCGTGATTTGTGACGATCTGCGTCAACGCGTCGTAAACGGCGGAAGACGGACGAGAAAGGCACCTGCGGCATCAGGTAGATTAGACCTTTATCTTTTTCTCTTCTCACACTTTCCCCACTGGGATAGTTTAAGTTCTGTCACGCGTGTGGTTCTTCATGTTTATCACCTCAAGGAGGTTTCGCTTTCATTTGGATGACATTTAGTAAGATTTCACAAAAACTACTGAACCGATTTTATTGAAACTTGGTGGAAGGATGGGACACGGGCCAAGGATGAAGTCATCCAACTTTAACGGGGGGGCAGCAGGAACCTTTTATAAATCCCTTTCTTTAACAGAGTGAGATGGTTTCAACCCAACACTTGACGATCATTGGTTTAGCTCCTTGAATAATAGACTTGGTCGTATGTCCATATGTTTTCTTCGATAAGAAAAACACTTGAATGCTATTTAAAAGCTGTCAAATGAATTTTAAAGTCATTTACAGTCATTTAAAATATGATTATGTCTCTTGTGGTGTTTTGTAAAAAGCTTCTCCACTAATTCAGCATTTAATCAACTGAGTGGCTCAAAGGGTAAAAGACAAAGACAATCTGCTGAGGTTGTAAACAGGATTCATCCACTTTAAACTGTTCACGTTTTATTGTTTTACAGCATCAATGAACCGAACACCACAAAAAGACCATTCGGTGTCAAAATGAGACGTAAACTGTAAATACATGTTTGCACAAGTCTTCCCCTGAGGGCACATCTACAGTAAATCATCACTGTGGGTTTTTAAACTGTCAACGTACTTTATAGAACCGAGAACCTCCAGAGCCCAAAGCTCTGAATCTCCTCTGTGTGTTTTTCCTCCTCAGATTTATGGTCCATTCCTTCAGACGTGTCCCACAGCCACAGGTGATATGGACTGGTTCTCATGGGAAAGCCAAGTGGAGAGACAACATTATTAAAGAGGAGGGTCGGCTGGTGGTGGTGGTGGTGATGATGATGATGATGATGAAGGCCGGGCTCCATGACCCTTTGGACGACAGCGCTCTGTGAGAAGCGGCGGCGGGAGGGAGGCGAGCCCGGGAACAAAAGCCGGTCGGTCAGGAGGAGAGGTCATACAGATGGTGAGAATGCTCAGTGAGACAGCTCGGGTTCGACTGATCACCACACTGACCAAATGACCCCTTCACACACACACACACACACACACACACAACACACACACACACACACACACACACACACACACACACACACACACCTCAGCTCGCCACAACTGCTTATGTTAGAAGGAAAACAAAACTCCCCCCTTGAACCCCCGCAACACCCTGTCTTCTAGATTAACACAAACACACTCGAACACGTGCACACACACACACACACACACACTCACCCTCACACACACACACACACACACACACACACACACACACACACACACCCTCCTCTTGCATTCCTGCTCTCCCAGGGAACAGATCACAGGGAGAAGAAAGGTGAGGTCCTTTCATTTAAAGTGGAGTTAAAAATTAAACATCCACAAAGCTCCAGAGTTCAGCAGCTTCCCCGTGATGACCCGAAGAGGCAGAGACACAGAAAAGTGAGAAGACTCAGTAAATCCCTCGTCTTGTGTACGGCAGCGTTTTGTCAGCCTCTGTTATCTGGGTGCATATTTCCCCTGATAACCCCAACAAGCTGGTAGCCGGGACTTGTTTTCTCCTCGGGCTCGGGGGCCACGCTCGCTGTGTGGGGCGAGGGCCGATGGACTCGCTCGGGCTTTGTCTGGGAGCGTCGGACAAAGGCGGCGGCACTAATCATTAACGCCAGAGATTGTGGCCGAACAAAGACGCAGCACAAAGGGAGGGAGCTGACTCCACTCTCAGCTTTAGATGCTGACCCAGGTACACACTCGCTCATGAGCAACTGTCACAGCTCGTCACACACACACACACACACACACACACAAACACACACACACACACACACAACACACACTACTGTATGCCGGCGGTTCCCATCATGGGGGTCGCAACCCTCCCAGGGGGTCACGAGATGAATCGGAGGGGTCACAAGATGATTAACTGACCTGAAAGAAGAAAACACACATTTCTACACACGCTCTGTCTCTAATCCCGTCTTTTTTCTGTTGTTTTACTTACGACACGAGAGGCCATGTTTTCATCTGCGTTTGTGTGTCTGTTTGCGGTATTACGCAAAATCTACCGCATGGATTTTCTTGAAACTTGGTGGAAGGTTGCGACATGAGCCAAAGAAGAAGGCTTGAACTTTAGGATTTGACTTCAGGGGCAGATCCAGGAATATTTTTTTTTACTTTCTTCAACATTGCGGAATAAGAAATCAGCCTTGCTGGAGGGATGGATTTGCCTCAACTTCTTTTTTAAGAATTTCGTCCAATCGCGATCGAGCTATCACAGCTATCACATTCAGGTCGGCAGTGAGAGAACCCTTTCACTTTGTTGTCACCACTGCAGTAGTTTAAAAAAAAGGACGAAGCTGATTTTAGGAAATCATATTCCAAACATTTCAATACAGTTTGTAGTTTTGGAGTATTCTTGTGTTTATTTACTGAATATTTTTGCATGTTTGTAGTCTGGGGCTTTATATCTGCACCAGCGTCACATGTGTGCGGCGACGACCCAGAACCCAGCGAGACGCAGTCGATCAGAGCTTCTGCTGCGACTCTCCCTTGTAGCCGCAAACTGTGACGAGCGCTCGCACCACAGAACGATACGACATCAGTGGGTTTGAGCTGCGACGTGATGTGAGGTGAGCCGAGCTCTGCGCCGAGGCTCCGCAGGGTTCCCGCTCGCTGTTTGTGTTGTCTCTCTCTCTCCGCCCCTCCAGGGTGTGATGGCCTCAGTAATGGGAGCTGTTTGGAGAAGACGGTGGAGAGGCGAGCCGCTCCGCTCGTTTGGCACAGTCGCTGCGATTGCTCTTCTCGCGGAGGCCATCGAGCGGCGGGTCACTCCTGGGTCGGAGAGGTGGTCGTTTGAGAATTACCCCCAAAGATTGAAAGAGTAAAGTACTCAGGAACAACTGGATCACTGCGTCTCAGGTTCTGTGAGGGACTGTTGCCTCTGCTGGCAAAAAAAGTCGGTTGCCAGCACCATTACCTCAAATTGTCACCGGGAAGCATCCACCTTCTGGGAACCTTCTTTTCTTGGGATGAAAAGACACATGTGAGCGAGTCTTGGAAATGGGACAGTCTAGTCGTGCCGCTGTGTCACAGTCGGCCTCCGAGGGACGAAGCCCCAGAACTGAGACACAGCTGAGTCTTCTGATCGAGAGAGTAGCCGATCGCCAGCGGCCGAAGGTACATATCGAACATTCAACGTCTTTTTTGAACGGAACAGACTTTGAGGATTCGAATCCGATGCAGGGAAACCCACTGATGTGCTCGTCTGAGTGAATCAAAAGAAGTTCGTTAAAGATTATTTTCTGCCATTCAAAGACAGTTTGGCACAAAGTCCTGGGTGTGTTGTCCCGGCTCACAGCGGCTGGTTGTTCCGTGTCCGAGCCTCGGCAGCTGTCCGTCCGTCTCCAGCTCCACCGCCCTTCTGCTCTGATTATGAGCTGAGGTGTAAAACTGCGAGCAAACAAAACAAGCCCTCAGCTGTGTTTGCCTTCACGCTGCAGCAGAAACAAGAGCAGCTCTCATGTCTCTGCAGTCCAGTCTCGGCTTTTCCTGGAGAACTGAGGGAAAAATCAGTTGTTTACAGCAGATAAACAACAGAAGCCCAACGCCACACATTTATATTTATACTCTGAGTCAAAATCAAACAAGAGGCGGCGCCGCGTGTGAGGCCCGGAGAGCGAGCGCCGAGACGTCTCAGTGTTTGCACGCCAGCGAGAGAGTGAGAAAGATTTGAGGAATGAAGGGAAAAAGGGGGGGGGGGAAAGCAGAATCAGATAAAAGCGGCAACATTTTTTCGAGTGGATTTGTGGATTTCTCTTCCCATGCACCCTCTCTTCTTCTGCGTGTGTTTTCATTTGGACACTAAATGCTTCAGGCTGATCAAACACAGCAGCGTTATCTAATCGTTAGACCTGAACGTCAACTGATATCTTGGTTAAACGGGCAGCTGCCGGAGCTTGGCAAGCGGCACAGGCCCGGGAAAAAAAACACCCCGTAGAAACTAAGAGAAGAAGTGAAGTGCTGCGAATCAGCTGTGGAGCGGCTCGGGGAGAGTTGGCCGACTGCCTCGCTGCCAGACAGACGTGTGAAAAAAAGCCTTATTGAACTTTATTGGATCAAGGTGGAGACGGGGGGGGGGGGAGACGCTTGGATCAGAGAGAAATGTCCTTTTTTCTTCCTTCTCACTAAGTCGCTTCTGAAATAGATCAAAACAACAACAACGACTAAAAGAACGACGAGTCAGTCCAACTTCGGAGTCTGAGAGATTGATTTGATCTGAATGTGTAAAAAAATTCCTTGTCATTCATTTTTTTATTCCATTTTTCTTTCCTCTTCAGTTTCTTCCTTTAATTGTTTTCTTTTTAAATGTTCCAAACTTTTCTTCTTCCCCATTCTCTCTGTCTTCCTTGCCTCATATCTCATATCTCACTAATTCCCCCTTTTCTCCCTTCTTTCTTTTCCTCTTTAGTTCCTTCCTTCCTTTACTTTCTTCATTGAGTAATACATCCATGCTTTTCTTCTTCCTCTCTTCTCTTCCTCTCTTTCTTTATTTCAAAAAACTATTTCCTGCCTCATATCTCTCATATCGTCCTTTTTCCTTCTTCATTTCAGTCCATCCTTCTTTCCTCTTTAGTTCTTTCCTTCTTTTCTTTCATCTCTTTACTGTCTTTCAAAAAAACGTATATTTCTCGTATCTCTTGCTTCCTTTTACCCTTCTTTCATTTCATCCTTCTTTCCTCCTTCTTCCCTTATTTCCTTTCCCTTTTCCTTCTGTCCTTATATCCTTCATTCCTCTTTATTTCCCTCCCCTCTTCTTGGACTAATCTGAAATTGATCTGTGTTTGGAGACGTTTGTTTTTTTACAGCTTCTTGTATTGAAGGGATCGACGGGAGTTCTTCTCCCTCGACTGCCGGTGCGTCGGCAGAACTTCATGTTCAGTTCCCGAGGCCCGTCCAGCACACGGCAGACAGCAGACTATACATTTCACTACACAAACATACATTGAACGCAGCGGTGAGCCGGCACCGAGCCAGAACAGTATACAAGCTCTTCTGTGGAGGTTACGTAAACTCAGCCGTCTCCTCCTCCTCCTCTCCTCCTCCTCCTCTCCTCCTCCTCCTCACTGGGTCAGCTGCTGCTCTCACATTATCACAGCGTCTGAGTTTTATCTCGCCGGCGCTCTGATCACACCACGGCCGCTCTGCATTGGACACGACACAAAGGCATCTGGGAAGTGCGGTCACCTGAGGCCTCTGCTGATACGCTGACAGAGATGAAGAGGACCAGGGAGAAAGATAAGCTGTGGGAAAGTGGCTTGAAAGAGAACTTGAGTGATGGAAGTTTAATGTGGAAACCTCGGAGGACACGTCCGCAACTCACGGACTGACTTCAATTTCTGCTCAATTTTTATTGGGTTGTGTATTTTTGCTCGTAAGGGCTGGTGCACACTTGTGTCATCCGTCTTCATATAAAGTCTATGGGTAACATTTTTATATATTTAAGGCTTTATGATATATAGCTGCAGTCGAGTTTTCTTGGAGTGGTTAAAAGAGAAGAACTCCCCCGACACCGCCCCCTATCGTTCATGTGCATATGACATCTTCCGTGTGTTTACAGTTTATGGTTCGAATCCTTCAAAATTAAAAAACGTGGTGTATCCTTATAAATCAAATGTCCCCTGAACTTGGACTGTACCATTCAGGCTTCACCACTTTAATGGAGCAACACGTTTTCTCAATGGAGAAGGTGTCCAGCTGTGACCTCTGACCCTCTCACTATCTCAGCCAGTACCAACAATCCATCACCTCACGTGTTCCCTGCTCAGGATTTCCTTCTCTGCGTCAGTCGGGGGAAGAAGCGAGCCCAAACCTGCGTGGTGAAAGACAGATGAAAAGTTATTTTCTGCCTCCGACTCGTCCAGAGGATATTTTTAGGCTGCTGTTTTTTTTTTTCTCATAACCACTCCTTCAGTTTCTCCGACTCTGCTGCCACGACGAGGCCTGAACAAATGGGAGGGTGTGTGTGAGTGTGTGGTGTGTGTGTCAGGCTATGTTAGTGGATGTCGCCAGTATACAGGTGGGGGGGGGGGGGGGGTGTGTGTGATGGTGTGTGTGAGAATTGTGTGTGGAAGGAGGTTAAAAATAAAAATCATACCGGCTCCTAGCAAATATAGCAACAGCGCTTTCTCGCCGTGATTCAGTTGTGCACTTTCACCTACAACCACTTCTCCTCTCATGAATATGTTCATCCGACCAAAGCGAGACGTTTCTCTCTGCTGCCTGCGTGTTAATGGCTGCGTGGGAGGGTGGAGGGCTGGATCTCCGTCCCGGCTTCTCAGCCCCGTCCGCCGGAGCGTGGGAGGAGGAACTCACACGGCCGGTCGGACCTGTTCTCTGGGCCCGGGCGAGCGCAGCGCTCACAGCACGTTGAGTGACTGACTCCAGAGATTTGATTTACGCTCTGCCAGTCAGAAGACAGATCGTATCTGGTGCTGATAGTGTGAAGCAACACGCGGCCTCATGACTTCGTGTCGTCCAAACAGGATCTTTAATCCGTGTTTACACAGAAAGAAACAAAACTGAGACCCAGCATTTAGTGAAAGGACTGTATTTATAAAGTGCTTTTCTTTTGTCTTATTATTCACACACTGCCGATAAGTGTCTGGGGCAATGTGGGGTTTCAAGGACGACTTTGGAGGAGCCGGGGTTCGAACCACCGACCCTCTGATCAGTGAACAACCTCCTTTTTTTGATCCTGCCGCTGCCCAGTGACTTTACTGATGTCAAACTCAACTCACCAAATACACCAGTGAAACACAGCTATCTGGTAACATTCATGTTGCTCCTATTTTTATATTTTATATTTATATATATAGTATATATTACTTCTTTACAGATGTCTCTCACTTCTACTATCCCCGTTCTTTCCTTTAACACAACAAATAAACGATTTATCTTAACTTAACAAGCACGTTGACACACACAAAGGAATTTTTTGGGGTGTGTTTTGTGCGTTAAGTTGTGTAAACCTTCAATCTGGATGTGGACAATCAGAAAACCCTCACATGAGAAGTTCAATAAGTCACGAGGTTCATTTTGAAAAGGGACAAATCAATGGCCGTATTTTTAAAGTCTCTTCAGTAGAACTGGGATTTCATGCGGCAGGTCTTACCTTACATGTATGTAGTGCTGGGAGGTGGTTCTACCTGCGTCGCACCCTCAGCCGTGAACAGGCCGGGGAGGGAGTGCTGCTGGCAGACGGCAGGTATGTCGCCGTGTTCGTCACTCACCGCTTCACTTCAGCCCCGTCGCATGAAGGCAGAGGAGAAACCCGACGAGAGCCGAGTGCGTGTCGTAAGCGGAGACCAGCTTCTCCCTGAGAGACGTTGTTGCACAACTGACGGTGAACTCTCTCGTCAGCGAGGGATTCGTACGTTTGCCGGGTGGTTTTCTGGATTTGAACGATTTCACAAGTTTTAATAAGTCGTCCGTGAGGTCAAACGGGGAAGAAGCTTGTTTTGAGGCTGAAATACATCATTTTAAAACATTAAACCAAGCAACAAGAAAAAGTCTTCTACAACAATATTACGCAGGGAGAGCAACACAACTTTGATTCTGTATTTGCAGAGACTGTGTCTTCAGGGCGTTCATTGATTGGTCACAGTCGACCCATCCTTCTCTCTCTATTGCTACATCTCCGCTAAGCGATAACACAGCGCTCCTCTGCCCCCACTGATGAATGTGCTCCGCTGTTGAAAGCGTACTTTGCACATCTGTTTGCTTGCACATGCTCACAGCTGCACCTGCGCGCCCTGTCACATGTTATCAGAGCACAAACACTGAACTCCACATGCAGATAACGATCTCTGCTCCCAGACGCGGGGAATTTGCCGAGAGCGGCTCAGCACCTCTCTTCTGCACCGGCGCCGGAGAAGAGCAGGAACAAGCAGGCTGCGTGTCGGCTGCCCCCCCCCCCCCCCCGGGGCCACGGGCTCCAACGCCGAGGCCCCGTCAGCAAATTCTGACAAAAACATCTGACTCAATGAAACGTCGCGGGGCCGAGAATAAAAAAAGTAAATAATCTCTGTGATACCTGCACTTTGGCCTTTGGAGACGCTTTGAGACATATGGTGAATTTGCCTAATTCTGATTATCCCCCCCCCCGCTGTGCTGCCTCTGTGCTTGTGGCTGAAAGGTAAGTCTGATTCAGTGGTTTCTTTAAATCTGTGAATGGGGTAGGATGAGTGGGGGGGTGGAGGAGAAAAGCCCCTCACCGCTCCAAAGCTATTAGCTCGCTCTCTTTCCACCTGTCACACATTGGTGACTTTATTTCGACTCGGCCGAGGCCCCCTGGTAGATATCAGAGAGATCATCTCCGTCTTAAGCTAAATGACTCCAACAAGCGTTGCGGCCCGCCCACCTCCCGCCCCCCCCCGTGACCCCGGCGACCCCTCGGCACCACGGGCTGCCCGGGGAGCAGGGGTCTGCGCTCGGCCAAGGAGGGACTGGCCATGGGAAGAGAGGGAGATGAGCTGAGATGAGTTCTCCCATGCAGAAAACTGCAGGAGGGGCAGGCGACAAATACACACTCCCACCCCCCACAGATATGCACACACAGCTGGGATAGAGAGTGACACACACACACACACTGCAATCACGCACAACTCTCTCTTCTTCACACTCTCTCCCTCGTGTTTTTCAAATTTTTACCCTTTCTAACATTTTCTAACACTCTCTCTCCCTCCCTCCCTCCCGCCCTCGCTCACTGACTTACACACACACACACACGCACCACGCACACACACACACACCACACACACACGCACACGCACACACACACACACACACACAATGGCAGCTGCGACAAAGCCCTCTGCAGGATTAGCCAGTCTTTGTTGGCAAAACACAAATTACAAGTCTTTTAGCAGCGACTCCTCCCACCCTGCAAGTGAGTTAGTGGTGAGTCTGTGTGTGTGTGTGTGTGTGTGTGTGTGTGTGTGTGAGTGTTAGAGCGCATGTGTACAATTGTGCTTCTTGCTCAATCCTGTGCATGCAAGCGTGCACAGGATTGCATGTGGGTGTCTTTGGTGCTTGTGTGCAGGCAAGTGAAACCAAGTGAATGTGTGTGTGTTTGCTCGTGAGGGTGGTGGGTGGTGTGTGTGTTTGTGTGTGTGGGGGTGAGGGGGTGGGAGTGTTTTGAAGAAGGGGTTTTGTTATCGGCCCCAGGACGGAGGAGAAAACAGGCGTAGAGGAGAAGCACCCTTGACGAGACGTCGTCTGAAACGCCGAGGAGGAGCAAGTTGTCAATTAGAGACGTCTCTTTTAATGCGGCAGCGCAGCCGAGTTTGTGAAGTACAGAGTTCAAACCCCCCGAATGTCCCCTGATGGTTCTTTAAAAAATAAATCCTGGTGTAGTCGCGCCTGCAGCTCGCACACGACGGAGCTCTGAAGGAATCTGACAAACCCGACGAGGAGCTGCAGGCTGTTTTGGCCACAGTTTGTCGTTTGTCTTCATTTAGATGACGTTAAACCCCGAGTCAGACTCTGCTGAGGTAAACAACAGAACCATTACTGTGCTCACCTCGTTACTGTCTCAGAACCACGATGCAGACGTGAGTAAAGAACCACAACATGTCCCCGCTTTGCTCTTATTCTAACTACTTCAGCTGTTTTCTGTTGAATTCCCTTTGTGTCTGTGCGTCGGCCATGTTTGACTTGTCGAACACTTATCCACATGTCCAGTGTGAGTGAACTTTGTCCTTCAGACTCGTCTCCAAGAACCAGAGACAAGCAGAGGAGTTATTGAGTATTGATCAGTATCGATCAGTATTGATCGCCACACGCTCACCGAGGTCAGGAGAAAAACACCACATGTACAAGAACAGAGGTTAAAGTGCTTTTGAAATCCTCTCACATTCATTAGTTCTGATGAGAGAGAAAATGTGACAATCATATCGTGTTCGTCATGTTAACGAGTAAAACAGTGGGATTATATTAAACAGCACAAATGGCTCCTGGTGATTCCAGAACAGACGTAGTTCCAAGACATGATCCTGAGATGTTTCAGTCGTCTCACGTCTTCAGTTCAGGTTCAGATGCTAATTCCCACAGTGACAGACTGAATGTGGCAGCGAGAGCGACAGACGTGATCCCAATGCTCAGAAATCGTGTTATCTAATTATCAATAAACTGCCATAAGAGGTTTTAACCAACCGGGACACTGATTCTTTTAAAACGAGCTGAGAAAAGAACAAATGTCACAGTTTTCTCAGGATGGAAAAACACGGCATCTTGGACTTCACTTTAAAGATAACCTACTTTACCATATCCTGCTGTTTTCAAGTTGACCTTTCATTAAGTGCCATTGTATTATCTTCTTTTTACATTTTAAAACCTGCACTGATTGCATTGGGTCGTCTTTGATCCATTTATGTTGCATTAGTGCAACAAAGATCTGCTGCAGAAGTCAGAAACTCATTTCGTGTCAAAACCACATTAAATGTTGCAAAAAACAGGTAATGCATAAAAATACACATGGATTTTAAAAACACGAGAATATGGACGTTTATTGTTCTGTGTGCACAAGCTAACAGGAGATATAAAGCAAATTATATAATCAGAAAATGGCTTTAATAGTACGACTAGTGGTCAGAAAGGGAACGCGTGATATTGGCAGAGAAGTGACCACACTAAAGGAAAACAGGTTTCATCATCACGTGGAATCTTCTAAACTATTTCTCACACTAAAATAAATAAAGGCACAAAATAAAATCCGAATCACAGCGACGTCTGAAAAGCAGATGCTCTCTCCTTCGGCGGTTTTCCTGAGGTTTAAAAAGAAAAAGTTGGAGAATTTGCAGCTCGCACTCTGGTAGCAGTTCGGTAAACAGCTGTGAGATGTTACCGGCCTTAATCAGTTAAGCACCGGGGGTCAGCCGTGTCAATATTTTCCCATATCTCCCGAGCATTGTCTCCTTTATTTACCTTCCCGCTGCCCTTTGGGAGCTGCATTCCACTTGCATCTTAAGATGGCCCCAGATCACTTAAGCCACTGACCATATGTCATAACTCTGCACAGGATTAGGCACATTCTCCACTTTATGGGCCGAGTTGTGGGAAAGTGTGCGCCGCGGAGGGCTACCAGCGTTACTTCAGAATATCAACCTGGCATCAGGATGAGCTGAAGATAAATATTATGATTAATATATATATATACTAATATATAAGAGAATGAATACAAAATGGTTTAAAAAAGGCCAATTAAAATGATAATAACAGAGCCATATTGTTATATTCGGACAAAATGCATAATGTATAATTAAACATCTCACTCGTGCATCCTCTATATAATTCTGTTAGAGTATTAATAATGCCACAGCGATTTTCCTTCGAGGTTGTGATCCCTTCGTTCGTGTGACACAGTGAATTCTCCCCTTGTTTGGTTTTTCGTCTCCATCTTTGTTGCTTGGAGCTAATCCCTCTGCTTTATTCACCTGTCAATCACACAGAGTGGGCGGGACAGTGAAGTCCTATCCTCATGTAACAAAAAAACCACGACATCATTGTATCTGCAAACAGCTTATTGCAACCGGCGATCACGTTTGCCTCTGGTAACCATAGCGATACGGACGGGAGCGATGGAGGAAGTCAAACGCGTAGTGGAGGTGGAGGAGGAGATGCTAACGGTGTGTTAGCACGATTACGCAAAAACTACTGAACTGTTTTCGTCATGATATTTTGTGGAGGGGTCAGGTATGAGCAGAGATCGTGTATGAAAACAGACAAAGACTCCAGATCCAGAAAATGAAGCCAATGCAGAGCTGCCTGAAATCTGTATTCTCCTGAAGGACCAGCAGGGGGCGACTCCACTGGTTGTTTCTATAGAAGTTAATGAGAAAATCACTCTGCTTAAACATTTTCCGAACGAGTTTATGTCTCAATCTCTAGTTTCGAGTCTTCTTCTGGATGTTGGACATATGATTGGACCCCGTTTATAAATCATGGAACCCCGATTCAGAAAAATCGTACATCCACCTTTGTTCATTCCACTAATTAAATGTGGTTTCCAGCAACACTGTTCAAGAGTAAATGAAAATAAACGATGCACCTTGGCCCCTCTGTGTAAATTGTGGCCCCTGATTCAGAAAAATCCTGAATCAGTCTCACACACAGATGCCTTGAAAAGCTGTGAGGAGTCAGAAAGTGCAGAATAACCTCTTTTAACAAAGTTCTCTTGTGAATATAAATACACACAAGCTTCCTACACAATAACCTCAGTGTCTGTTAACCGACCCCCCCCCCCCCCCCCTGCTCCTCCTCTTGCTCACAGGTCTCATCAGCGCCTCGGAGGTGAAGAATCTGAGACATGCAGCAGAGCGGAGGTGGATCGCAGCTCCGCACTCGGACCGGAAATGTGACAGTCTTTAGATTCTTCTGTGCGTTGACTACCCGTCGCTCCGGCCCCCGGGGGACAAGCGGCTTCCTTCCAAACGCCCACTCACGCCTGCGCAACACACACACACACACACACACAGAAAGTTTGTGCGTCTGATGGCGTCAGATACGACTTCCCAACAAGTGGCCTGATTTGTGTTCCAGTTTGTGATTCGACTCGACGTGATTCCACAAAGTTGGAATAACTGACGAATAGAGAGCAGACAATATAAAAAGAAACAGTCTAATAATTACAGAGCTAATATCCGTTCGACAAACAAGTGAGCTTCATTAGTTGATTTTAAAAAACTGTCTCATTAAACCAATCACAGCCATAATACTCAAAATCCATTTCTCAGGCTCTCGGCGTTCCCGAGGGCAACGGTGTGATTAACGATGGCGAGTAACCTTAATTGGAAATCCATTCCAAGACATGTAAGGATATTTATTTTTTGCGTTGTGAGCGAGCTTTGCCCGGGACGGCAGTTGGTGGTTACCTTGGAAACAGAGGAGGATGGTCCTTTAACAGATATCGAGCTTTAATGCACTAAAGAGTAAAAAAATGTGAGGAGTTCTCTGCAGTTTTTGTTTTAACATGAGAGACAATGAAGAGACGATAAGTGTCTCAGCAGAACCATGAAATATAGAAAACCTTTGTACATTCTTTGTTTTATTTTTATTTATCCAAATTTGCCCCATGTTTGTAGGAAATGAGAACAAATTCAATGTTCTCCTGTGTTAATCTGTCTCCACCCTGACTTCCTTCCTCAAAGATTCACTGGTGATACAACATCTGGCCACATAAATAATAAAAACAGTCATTATTCATAAAGACGCAGGAAGATTTGTGTCAGGAAAATGGACACAGAAACAACAAGTGCTCATCGGTCTGAAATAGCTTGTCACGTTCGGAGTGAGTCAGACTCCGCATCTAAAACCTGTGTGATTTGTATCTCCGCAGACTGTCAGTGTGTTTATATTTCCGTGCACAGGCGGGACACGACCACTGATTCCAAGCTGGGTCAGAACAAACCGGTCTCCAGCGCCATCCATCATGTGCACACAGCCCGATCGGCCCTGACGCAGCAGTGACACCTCAGTGGATCCGGCCTGATACACTCAGGCTCAGGGAGGATTTTCCTTCTTCTGTCTGAGTTTCTTCTCGACTTTATTTCGTTTTTTTGCGTCTGACTGCTTTTCTGTTTCCTGCCTTTGTCTGCCGGTCTGCCTCCCGAAATCTAGAAAAGTGGTAAACAACGTTCAAACGCTCTCTTTGAGAAGCGAGTTCAAAGTCCGTCAGTCGAACCCTCGTCGACTTGCAGACCTCCGATTTCATATAACGCAGAGAGAGGAGACAGGAATCAGTTTTTTGCAGTTTTCAGGTGTTTTGCTAAACTCACTGTTTATCGTTTGTCAGATTTGTGATGTGTCAGTTTCCTTCATCTGTCACTCGACTCTGTGAGGTTTGTTTTCACGAATTCAGAATATATTCCCGACACGTGACTTTTTATTCGATGCCATGTTGCGTTGGTTGAAAGTCTGTCACATGGTCACGTGTCAGGGTCGCGACACAACAACCTGCAGTGTCACTCACTGGAGCACGTTACGTGACCGAGGCCCAACTTCAGTCACGCTGCACCAGATTCAACACAAACTCATTGATATCAGTCCGTTATTGTTCCCTAATCTTGCAACTTTGAAGAAAGTGAAACAATTTGCACCAAAATTGAATGGGTTTTCCCCCTGAGCAATACCACCTCCCTCCACTAGGTTCCATGGAAATGAACATTTGTGTAATCTTTCTTACAAACAAACAGACAAACAAATGGACGGGATAATTATCACTTAATTCATTATCAGACATGAATTCAGGAGAATGTAAATGAAGTCCATGGGTTTCTCCAGAGTTTGTGTTCTCAACACATCGACACCAAAAGCTCTGGACTCTCGTTATCTTTCCCAGTTGACCGCTTCTACGTGTACGACACCTCTTTATCATCATTTATCGTACTTTTAGTTTCTTTCAGTTTTGCGTCTTTTCGATGTCTTCATCCACGTGACCATCGTCTTGCAGCGTACTCACGAGTTTTTTACGAGGGCTCTGGGAGGAGAAGCTCCGGAGAACATCCGCAGAAACCGAACTCTCTCACATACCAGCCTCCTCCTATTGGCCTATTGGGACAGCAGCAGTTTGAGCATCACACACATATAAATACATCCTGAATACTCTTTCTGCTCCTCTCATTGTCTGGACATTCGCCTCCTTCCACGCTCCCTCCCTCTCTCAGCGACGGCATGTTGCAGCCCAGTCGGCCGCTGCACTTAAACACCAGTTACTATGTCTGGTTGGCGGTTTGGTTCCGTGTGCGACAGTCTCGTCTGTTTTCCCTGAGTCCAAGCATTTTGTGTTATGACAGTTAAAAGCGGGGCGGGTAATTACCGCAGCATAGTAACCTGAGTGTTTCTGCGGGGGGCGGGGGGGGGGGGGGGGGGTGCTGCATAAACACACATCACTCATAAATAGGTTGCATCCAAAATAGAAGACCGCAAATAAGCCACGGTAATAGAAAGAGCTCTGAGAGCACTTCAGCACAGGCGGCGGAGCGCTTCGGCAAATTCTCCTAATAAAAGCTTCACGTTTCTCCCACTTAGTTTGACTCATTTAGCTCCGTCAGCTCATATTGAACACAAGCGGCAGCTGTCAGTCACACGTCAAACCTGTGAAACATCACATCAGATCATCTGGAGCTCGAACGTCCGTCGAGACGCAAAACTCCTGCAGGATCAAATATGTATTCCACCAACCGGAGGCTGTTGAGATTGAGATTAACAGCAAAATGAAATAAATACAATTAAAGTGAAAGAAAAATAGTTGAGGTGAATTTACTTTAGGACACAAACACTTTGAATCCACTGAAAATTCTATAAATTCAAATTAAATTACAGCTTCGTGCAGTTTTGCGAAGATGAAAGAATGGAAACTGAACTGTAAATAAAGATGGACGACATCACTCTCCCCAAAGTGAAGCCAAATCATCTGATCGCCCCCTGGTGGCTGGCTGCAGTATAGGTCATGAACCCTATCTTCTCCATGTTAGCAGACGGGACAACATTTAAAAACATTAAATCTACATTAATTAATGTCAAAAAGTTAAAGAATATAAAGATATTCCAGAGTGGTGATGGTGGTAAATAGATTTTTATAAGAATTCTATGTAATTTGAGTTCAATGGCGCAAAAATAATAATATTCATCATAATAAATATCAACAGCTAACACATTAATTACATATTAATTCCATTATTTACTATATCTAAAGGGCCATTTTGGAAATATTCCTCTGGTAGATCGTTATAAATCCAATCTGCTCCTCGACTGCCTCTGTTGGTTGTTGCAGCCCCCCCCCGCACCCCCCCCCCCCCACCCCATCACCGGGCCTGGTTTCTCACGACAGCTTGTTTTGACAGGAGTTCCACGCTCCAGACAGACCGAGTATTACTTGACTCCAGACCTCCCTCTTTCAAGGCGCTGAGCCTTGCCTCAGAAACCCGATTAAAGCCTTGGACAATAATCTTCCTCAATTTCCAGCCCCTCAGCTTCACTCTCGCCTCCCCGCCACCCCCCCCACTCCGAGCCCCTCAGCCAGAGCTTCTCGGTTTTGGTCAAAAGAAACGCTGTGAGATCCCTGGCGCCGGGATCCGTGTGTTTTCACAACTGCTTGGCTAAGCGCTAGGAGCAGCCTGTTAGCTCCGCTCTGTCCACCGCCGAACACTGGAGACAAAAAGGATCTTGAGGAGAGGGCGTGAGTGTCAGTCAGTCCATCCACCCCTAAACCCCTCAAGTATTATGTTTCCATCCAGTGGATTTACTGAGCCGATCGACTGCTGCTGTTCAGAGACGGACGCTGGTCTGACTCTGACGCTCTCCACCGTCATTAACCTGCGGCTCCTCTGCTGGACATTGATTTAACCATCATTCATCCAGACGTGAATTCACACCTGAGCTGCGTCTCAACTCCACATCACATCCTAATTAACAGGGAATGGAGACGTGTGCAGCTAATGATACGTTTTTATCGTCGGTTCATCCTTTTCATCAATTCGTCAAAAAAATGTTAACGTTAAAATTGTTCGCAGTAATTTCCCAGAGGCTCCGACGACCGTGACACATTGTTTTCTATAAAACGTTACGTGTCAGTACGACAAAAGCAACCGACGGCGAATTTACTCGCATAGGAAACAAAGAAAAGCTGAAAATCCTCAAGATATGAAGAGTTCAGAAGTCGGAGCCAGAGAAAGAGACGAGAGTTTCGGAACAGATTTTTATCAAAGATTTGACTTAAAATAATAAAAACACTGCATCTCATTAAAACATGTTGTTTCATGCTTTTATTCCCGTGCCAAAAAAATCACTTAGCAACTGAAATGTAACTTTAAAATTTGAGGGAAAAACATTTGACCTTGCGTTGTTCCTGACGTTCAGAGATACAGATTCATATCTCGTCTCATTCTCCTACATTTCCTGCTTTTTGTGCAGACTCTCTCTGTCGAGGAGGAAATGGAGCCTGGACTCCAGCTGCTGCTGATGAGTCTTTACCAGAAGCGTGGGGTTCACTGACTCTCTGTTGTCACCAAACCTGCTCAGGAACGCCGTTCAGGATCGACTGCAGCCTGATGACGAGGGAGCAGGTTCCTGGAGCAAACATCCCAGCGGCTGGGAGCGGCTGCAGAGAAGCAAAGATTTATTTTTACAACATACAATAGAATTAGGAGGTGACATCACTTCTTTCACGCGCTCCATCTCCAAGCGAAGGCCACGTGGATTAAGAATAATCTACACAATATGTCTGAGGACGATGACGTGTGTCAAAGTTTTAGTTTTGAAGCCCGATCCAAATCAAATGGACTTCAGAGGACACGCTGGTCGTCTGCGAACACGTTTGGAGAAACATGGATTTTATTAGGATTCGCTCAGACGACCATATGTTTGCTTTGTTTCTGTTACACGCGCCTTAAAAAAGCTCAAACCGACAATCACTTATAGTTTATATCTGACGTACGAATGACTCAATCAATTTAAATACTTAATTGCACAGTTGAAATATTCACTCGTTCTGTCACAGTCTATTTTTTGCCACTTGGCTTCGTTCCCTGTGTTTCTCTCCTGACTTCAACTTATCAATTTTGGATTGTCTGCTTGGCCGAAACAATCACGGCAGCTCAGGATTCAGACGTCACACACACCGGACGTGCACAGGTTTCATCACAGATTCCTCAGAGTAAATATAGTTTGTTTTTTTAACATCGTTGTTTACCGACAAGACTAAACATTAGGAACGTGATCCTGACGTTGGCTTCGGGCCACGTGTTGGAGCGGAGCCAGCGTGCAGGGCCACATTTAGCCTCTTGGATTAATAATCATTGTTTAACCAGCCTCCTCTCCTTCACCTGCACCTCCTCCTCATCCCTGAAGTGGGTTCACGAGGGGGAAATCAATCAAACCTGTGAGTCTGTGTCACCTGCAGTGTGTGTCAGTGTGCACTTGTAACACACACTCAGTCTGAGCCGTCTTCCCTCGCAGCAGTGAAGGTGTGATACCGCAGAGCGCAGGGGAGACAGCAGCAGCAGCAGAAGAAGAAGAAGCTCATTGTGCAGCCACGCCTTTGGGCGAAGGGACCGAGCGGAGTAACCACAGATATCAATCACGCCTCGGCTCAGCTGCTGGCTGCTGGGAACTGCTCCGACGTTCCCTGACAGGTGTGAAATACCAGCGGTGAGAAATAATTAACGGAGCGGTGAAGCGCGGTAACCTCTGATGGGCTTTTTCTCCACTTTCAGGCCCCTCCGTCCTCCGGCTCCTTAGTTTAGTTTAAAATGATCTGAAATAAGCACAGAATCGTCTCTGAACTCCACCGACCTTCTGCTCCGGGCAAAGTGTGCTTGGTTTAAACGGCAGGAATTATGACCTCTGAGGTATTTAGTGAATCCCTGACATGCAGGAGCTCGTTCCTGTTCTCGTTTGTTGCTCATAGCTGCATCTACGACGGCCTGTCACATTTCTTACAGAACCACACGAACAGATTTTTGTCGTTGATCAAACTTCTCTGACTTCGATGCGTGTGTCTTGTTACAGGATGAGTTTCTCATCATTTGAACTCGACCTGGTTTGGTTGAACAGGCTGGAATGCACATGAGAAAGTGAATGAGGGGACGAGGCGTTGGCTGACAGACAGTGAAACGTATTAGAAGCGTTCAGGTGAGTAACTCCCATCACAGATCGCAGGCTTTTAATTGAGTCTGTAAATCCTGGTCCCAAAAGCCCTTCACAGCCGCTCCGAGCTCTAATCAGAACCACACGGCTCCGAGAACACTTCAATGAAACGCTCGCTGTTAAGAGAGCTGACATCGGTAATTACATATTTTGCAAGTCAGTGCCTGTTGCTCCTCGAAGCGATGGGGCGCCGAGTCCGTCTGCAGTTTCTCTTTTTAAAACTCAAACAATATAACAGTGCAGGAAAAAACACACGAGACGAGAACGCCGCCGCTAATTCGCACACCCAGACAACACCCAGTAACCCACACATCCCCTCGTCTCTCGGCTGCACACAGCTAATTTCTCTGGGAGTATTTGAAGAAGCCCAATCAGTTGCTTGCACATGCATGTGGGTTGTTGGCAGCAGAGGTTCTCAAATATCTACTCCCACCGGCGAGCGATGATCCGATCCAAGGAGTTGAGGTTGCACAAGAGCCTCCGGGTCGTCAGACATAAACTGAACCGCTGTTTTCATCTGTTGTCGACAGGCAGACAATGCTCCCTTTGATTCTGTGCTGAGATTATTCCCTGTGGGTAATTAGTGATCACTTTCACGACTCAAATGAGTTTAATTGCCAGAACAAAGAAGGAAAATTGTTTAATTCATGAGGAATATTCAGGCATTTATGTGGAACAAACATTGCTCCGGAGGAGCCGCGTCTTCCTGCAGCTCCGCAGCTTCACATGGACCCGGAGGTGCAGCTGCATGCACGTGTCACCCAGACTCTAGCACTCACTAATTACTCTGCACTTTCATTGCCACCGTTAATTAGAGGAGGTAATGTTTGTGTACGGCTCCAGCAGCTGAGGATCTCCCAGTCAGCGGCAGCTTCTCACGGCGAGGACGCGCTTTGCTCCCGAGCTCAAAGTCAACAACGCAGGCTGGTGCCAGCGGCCGGTGTCGGAGTCGTGTGCTGAACTAATGACCTGCTGATCAGAAGAAACCCGCTGAGGTCAAGGAGAGCGTGAAATTAAAAAATCCAAGTGTGGTCTCTGTCAATTTCTGTGAGATCTGGCTGCTGAGATCCTCCACAAACACAGACACTGGTTGTTCGGATCATGGCTCGGTCCCAAGGTAAATAAAAGCCAAACTCTACTTTGTTCTGCCCTCGAGCGACTTGCTTTATTAATTATCATAAATCTTACCACCGCTGTAAATCATTATTCATTATTTGTAATAATGTTATTAAGTGAAGTTCTC
Organism: Reinhardtius hippoglossoides; assembly: GCA_006182925.3. NCBI lineage: Eukaryota > Metazoa > Chordata > Actinopteri > Pleuronectiformes > Pleuronectidae > Reinhardtius > Reinhardtius hippoglossoides. Next base: position 1,913,116 of record CM031679.1, read on the forward strand.
ACTGTGTGACAGGAGTTACCTTCTGAGAAACTAAGCCTCTGTGCAAAATGCATCGAATAAAGTCTCATATGAAGCAGATAGTATAATACAGTATCAATAAGAGACGTCAGATGAACAGTTTCATTGTAAAAACCCAGTTGTGGAGGTAAATCTGATTTGTACTGGTGTCCCACGAGCTCCCCAGTGCTTGATGCATCCCCTCGTGTTGGACTCTGGCTGGTTGGGTTGTAAACAAGTGTCTCGTAGCAGCAGTCACAGTTTGGAATGTGCCGCGGATCCGTGTTGTAGATTAACAACCGAAAGATTTCACCACGTGTCTGTCACTATTGTCTCTGTCTCGCCTCAGAAAGGGGATTTTATTCATGTTCACAGCAGGTGAATCTTTGCTTTTCCCCTGAAAAACATTGCAACAACAGCCAGATGTTACATTTAGATTCAGACGTCCAGGCTCATGGAAGAGAAGCTCGTGATCTGTGAGGTAATCACCTCTTTATATTCACCCAGCGCTGCTTCTGAGGACGTCACGTGAAGAGAGAAGCAGTTTGGTGTCGATGCTTTGATCTCAAGTACATGTGTGTGTTTCTCAATGGAGTTGCTCTGATGGGGGGGGGGGGTTTGTGTGTGTGTCCAGAACAGGAGGAAATAACAAAAACACTGAGACAAACAGAGAAGTAGAAGAAGCAAGGAAAAATATCTTTATATTCCACAAACACACACAGACTCACAAACGCTGGAGAGAGAGAACGACAGTGGCTTTGAACTCGAGCTCTCACACACACCACACACAGTTTTTATCACTCACATTTTGACGTGCAGACCTGACATATCAATTGTGCCGAGAATGAAGAGACGTCTCACATTCATATCTCTGAGCCGAGCGGGAAACACGCGGCCGTCACCTGAGAGGAAGGACTTGAAAAGAGCGAGAACAGAAGCAGCTCAACCCGGACAGAGAGCTGCGACTCGGGAAACCTCCGTTTAACCTGCAGTCGATAAAAAGATCTGAACACGTCGGAAGCTCCACGCGCGATGTTCAACACCAAAGTGGAGCCGTGCTTTTTAAATGGATGACTTCACACCTCGTGTAAGCAACATGTCTGAATCCCCCAGCTGACCGGATCAGGTGCTGCAGAACCATGTGGGCTCTCCGGGCTTGTCTTCCTCCGGAGAAGCTGCGGATTGTGAGCAAAGTGTCGGTGAGTGAAGGTTTCCTGGAGGTTTTTAAAACTCGCAGACAGATTCTTTGAAGCTTTTGTGCAAACTCAGCTTTGATAAATGCCAGAGATGAAACGCTCCGTGTTATATAACTCGGCTGCAAAGTACCGGGGGGGGGGGGGGGAGCTTTCTGAGACTGGAGATATTTCTGTGCCCTGCAAACTTAACTTGATTCTCTCACTTTCCTTCTCATCTTCTGCACAATATGCAGTTTGCTGTTTCCAGATCAACACTTACAGGTTCCCACGTCGTCTTTCTGCCTAAATCTGAGCCTGAACTCAAACCAGAACTAAGCCTGAGCCTGAAACTGCTGTTTTTTGGGGTCTGATCCGGGTAAATTACTGGTGACGCTCCACCACTCTACCCACTCTACCAGTCCATGTACCTAAGACTTGAGGGTGATGACGCTCTGACCCTGTAACGTCAGAATCCTAGAACCCTGAAGAACCTGCAGCTCCTGTCCAGGAAATGTGAAACGCCTGAGGTCAAACCCGGGACGGGAGCCTGGCAGCGAGTGTCTGGGATTCTGGGCGTGGATCCATACGGTCTGGTCGAGCAACATGGAGTCGCCGCCCTGGTGGTTCACGTGCTGCGTGGGCTTGGTCGTTATCAAAGACAGGGAAACAGATGACTCCTGACTTCTTAGACAATAGTATTAAGGTGATTGTAGCACAGTACATAACACAACATGTATATGTGTAGAAATAAACAGTTTCCTCTGGATTGGGTTTGTCCTGTAAACTAAAACCAGCAGAATATTTAATAATGAACCATTAAAAACTACATTTTAACAAGGCTGACACAGGGACGTCCCTGACAGGGAGACAGGGAGACAGGGAGACAGAGAGACAAGGAGACAGGGAGACAAGGAGACAGGGAGACAGGGAGACAGAGAGACAGGGAGACAGGGAGACAGGGAGACAGAGAGACAGGGAGACAGAGAGACAGGGAGACAGAGAGACAGGGAGACAGAGAGACAGGGAGACAGAGAGACAGGGAGAGAGAACTGTGGGACACAGTCAGTGAGACAGGGAGACAGGGAGACAGAGAGACAGGGAGACAGGGAGACAGAGAGACAGGGAGACAGAGAGACAGGGAGACAGGCAGAGAGAACTGTGGGACACAGTCAGTGAGACAGAGAGACAGGGAGTCAGGGAGACAGGCAGAGAGACAGAGAGACAGAGAGACAGGGAGACAGGCAGAGAGAACTGTGGGACACAGTCAGTGAGACAGAGAGACAGAGAGACAGGGAGACAGAGAGACAGGGAGACAGAGAGACAGGCAGAGAGAACTGTGGGACACAGTCAGTGAGACAGAGAGACAGAGAGACAGGGAGACAGAGAGACAGGCAGAGAGAACTGTGGGACACAGTCAGTGAGACAGAGAGAGAGGGAGACAGGGAGACAGAGAGACAGGGAGACAGGGAGACAGAGAGACAGGGAGACAGAGAGACAGGGAGACAGGGAGACAGGGAGAGAGGGAGACAGGGAGACAGAGAGACAGGGAGACAGGGAGACAGAGAGACAGAGAGACAGGGAGACAGGGAGACAGAGAGACAGAGAGACAGAGAGACAGGGAGACAGGGAGACAGAGAGACAGGGAGACAGGCAGACAGGGAGACAGGGAGACAGGGAGACAGAGAGACAGGGAGACAGGGAGACAGAGAGACAGGGAGACAGGCAGACAGATATGACTTCTCCAGTGTCAGTGATCAGCAGTAATTATCCTCCCTGACCAGGGGAGGCCGTCTCTGAACGCCTCGCTCTGCGCTGACAGCTCATTAATCTCCAGCAGCCGAGCTGCCAGTCACCACAGCCCCAACCTGTTCGGACAACCTGGAAACATACCTGAGAGACGACACGGATAGAACCAGCCGGCCCTGTTACGTAAAGAGGATTAGCTGCATGTATGGTTTCATCACATCAGACACGTCTCAGATTCAGAGCTGAAGAAGTGACGGGACAGAATAAGTCCTCAGAGTGTTTCGCTGTCAGCCTGTGACGAGAGGAAGTGTTGCTGCTGTGGGAGAATGAACACAGTGACGGCTCCATTACAGCTGAGGTCCTTCCAGTTGAACAAAAGATAAATGTGCAGAGATCTTCCCGGTGTCTTTGTAGAAACAGTATCAGTGGACTCAAAGCGCCTCCGGCTGGGTGCAGAGCACAAGTGGAAGTTAGTAGGAGGATGTGAAAGGTTTTTATTGCAAATGAAACAAATGAAAACAAAGCAGCCGCCAACGCAAACAGACAGAAAAATAACTGTGTTTTTCAGACGTGATGAATTGAGAAATGAAGCTGGAACATCTCCAAGGTATAATATGTTCCTCTCGATTTACTGCACATTCCAGTTTTGACAGAAAACACCAAACCGGCTCTTCTCATTAGACACAATCCCAGAAAGTGAAGCTGGACCAGATGCTGTTGATACAGTGTGAGTTCATTTTCAGGCTTAACTACTCACATTGTGCAGAGGAACAATAAAACAATGGCTCTTTGGCCGAGTGACGCGTCATGAACGAGCAGGCGACCGAGCCAGCTCACTGTTTGTACTGGGACGGGAGAGATTCCAGTAAATCGCCGAGCTGCGACAGAGACTCGCTGCCGTCAGACGTCAGGTAATAAACCGATGGTGCTGCTCAAGCACACAGGTTTAGAAATACTCAGAAAACCCGTCTGTAAAAGCAATATTGGTTTCCTGGTAAAAAAAAAGTACAATTTAAATGGTAACCGTTGCAGCCTTATAATAAATGTGGTTTATCGTGAAGTTGAGCTTCTTCAGCGGAGACGCAGGAAAGTGAAGCGGCTGCCACGGACACTTGAAGCCGTGATTTATATTTGAGTCGACAGCTTGAGAAGCAGCTCCTCGCTCTTCTGACAGTCTCACTTATCACTCTGCTGCAGAGGTGTGAAGTGAGACGTGAGCTCCGGGTCTCAGCTGACCCTCCCGCGTCCGCGCCGCTGCCCACGAGGCCTCGTTTCTATCGAGCAGCCGCGGTGTTACTGTCGAATCGTTCGACACACGCCTCCGCCGGGGAAAAATGAACATCCCGTCAACTGGACGGCCACCGCCGGCGCCGGGGTCACCGCCTTCACGCAGCTGGGAGACTACAGAGAACCTACAGGCTTCATCTCGAGGTAAATTAGAACATGGAGACACAGTGCGGCTGTAATAAAGACTAATAGTGATTTAGATTCTTTGTCTTCTGAGGTTACAGCGTCCTTTCCCGTCAGCTTGTAAACACATGCACACGTGTACTACAAACCTGAATTGGGCCTAAAGAGCAATTCGGACATTGTGTTTTCACATGTGCAGATTTATTCTTATTTAACATTCACGTTCACATTATTTGTTTTCATTACAGAACTTGCCTCGTTCAGAACCAGCCTGTCTCTTGCTTCCTTGGCAATGTGAAGAATTTTCCAGCAGAAACTTTAATTACAAGACTGAAGGTATTTAATTTTGCGGAGGGGAAACTTAAATCAACTGTTTTCGTATCCTTCGTTTCAATTTCACACACAGACTCGATCAAACTGTGGATTAACGTCAGCAGTGAAAACGTCTCCTCTCGTTTCCTGTCCAGTAAACTCTGTGTCTCTGGCTGGATCATAACAATGTTCTTCAGTCAACCCAAAAGCAATATTTGCAACATTAGATGTGAATAAGTCCCTTTAATAGATTTTCCTCTCCACCCCTCTGGTTTTATTATTTTATTATGCCTGTCTGGCTCTGCAAATATCTTCGTCTGCCGCACCTCCTCCTCCTCCTCCTCCCCCCCCCCAGTCCCCACAGCAGCTGATGATGATGATGATGAGGATGAGGGGACGAGGGTGTGAGATGGAGGAAGAATGAAATAATCTGACTGGCGCTCGTACCTCCACGTACCTCCATCCAAGCTGTGCCTCATTTCATTCGTCTCTCTGCAGACACCACTCGTGTCCGACAGGGAAAACAACTTGATTATCACTGAAGTATTTATCAGCTGGTTTCCTATCAAATCACAGGATTATCATCTCTGCTCATCTTTAACACATGATAATAACTCCCTGGAAACTGGAATAACTTCTACTCTGTGGAATATTGTGCTTTAGGTCCATTTCTGCAGTGATCTCTTCATCCTTCAGATGCTCATGATGACCAAACACCACATATTACATTAAATAACATTTAGTATATGCACGCATAAGTGTTTTTGTGAATAAACAGCGCCTACACCTTTACTGAGACTTTGTTTTAGGACTTAATGTAAGTAATCCTTCCTTAGTATTGAGTAATTTAACGTTTTATTATTCTGTGCAGCATTTAGGAAACAGTTGCACGGGCACTCTGGTGAATTAAGATGCTTTCACATGTGTATTTTGGTTCATTTTGGTCGGAGCCAAGGAAAATATGATGCAGTGCGACGCACCAGCTCCTGCATGACTTCCTTTTAGTTCGGGTCTGTTTCTCGTTCACGCTGGACTTTCACAGACAAAAAGAAAAAATACTGAACGTGAAGAATCGTTTATCGGAGAGTTGCCCAAACCACTCGGCTGATCAGATGTTACGATAGTTTACTCGTCTTGGTTCATTTGTAAAGAACCAGAGTGAAAACCAACGGAACCCGAACTGAAAGCCACCGATGTTTTTTTTTTCCTGGGTTCATTCCAAAGGAAGTTGGCAGATGTTGAGTGTGACCTGATTATAAAACTGAGTTAAACGTGTAAAACTGGATTATTAAAAGTTATATCAACTGTTTATTGGCTCCAGCTCCAACCACGACCCTCGAGAGGTGTAGATAACGGACGGATGGATATTTCATAAATATTTAGCAACTGTTAATTATATTTATTAGTACCTCTCCCAAGGAGTTTATGGTTTTATTCCTGTTGGTTTATTTGTGTGTTTGCTCGTCAGTAAGTTTATAAAACAATAGGAACAAGTTTTTACCTATTTTCCAGGGAACAATTCATATATGTTGATGGAAACAAATATTCAGGCATATTTGGGATTTGTGAGGGAATGAAAATCCATATTTCATAGCGGTTTAGATTCTTTCAGCTGCTGCATGGTAACAAATCGGGCTGTTAACATGTAATAACAACTGAAATAACTTGAGATAATGTGGATTCAGTCAGGAATCAATAGTTTTATCAGTGTTTTTTCTGTTCTGAGTGTAATTTGTTTTGTCTGTTTATCATTCTTCTACAGTGGACATTATGATTTCATGACATGCATTGTTTTCTTGGCTCGTTTATGACGCCTGATTGAATTTGAGAGGACTGTGCTCCGCCGAGAGTCTTTCCAGTTCGAAGCTCTTCCCTGAACTCATCCCAACAGACAAACCAGTTTGCTGCCCATTGTGAAACGTGTTTGGCGTGTTCCCATACGATCCACTTTTAGTAATCAGAGCTAAATTTGGATGCATTCACGGCGCATCCTTATCCAACACTCGTCTAACCGCACCTCGTTTCGCCTCCAGCGCCGCCGCCGATTGTCTGATGAATGTCGGCTCTTTGCCAAGCGTCTATTTCCCACTCTTCTACCTTCAGGACACAGTCCTCAGAGGGTAAACATGTAGCCTGTGCAGGGAAGGTGAAGCGAAGGCGTCAGCACAGAGGAAAACAATGAGAAGGTTGTGATTCGGGGGTTTCGAGTGAATTTGCGATGGACAAATTCCTCTGGAACCACAGTGGAGGTATTTCAGTATAAACCTAAATGCCCCTGTGTGCAGCAGCAGCAGCAGTTGCGTGGTGTTGATGGAAAAAAGTTTTATGTCCCAATAAAAGCCGGTTTACTGCCGACTAACAGGGTGTGTATTTATATCTATAAAAACAAAAAAACAGAGGGAGGACTCAGAGGCCCCGTGCATGTTTTGTAATCCAGAGAAATGTGCACATGTGTGAATTAGGATCTTCATATAAAGTCCACTGTGCAGAGCTGAGGGTAATTGGGAATTTTTTCAATCCAGCAGCGGAGATTTGCTGGTGGATTTAAGCTTAAAATAATTCTGTCAGCTCTCAGTTTCAGTTACAGTTCGTCAAAGGAGCTAAAAAGACGAAACCAGATTCTTCTCATTAGGAGCCAAAGCTGAGACGAAGCTCCGAGCCTCCGTCTCCACCCATAATTTCAAAGTGGACAATCAAAGACTTTCATGTCCCCGGTTTGTTTTTCTCCCCCCTCGGTTTTATTTTGAAAGGAGGCGTGACGGAGCGCCGCTGACCAGGTTCTGTGGGGTAACGGGCTGAGGTTGTTCCAGCCGGGGCCCCGCAGGGACGACCGGGACACAAACAGGCCTAAACTGGTCTCGGCAAATAACCGCCCTGTGGTGAAGATGCCCACGGTGCAGCTGCCGTTCCCCAAAATGGGAGAGTTGAAAAACCCTGCGTTGGTTCTTGCGTGAAAGTATATAGCTGTTATTCAGGATGTCAACCATGTGTTTTCTATGTGAGCATGTGTGTGCGACGGGTTATTTGGGCAGCGTGTTATTCTGGTTTGCTGAGCTATAACTGGACAGTAATTCAGAGAGCTCCTTACGGTAACCTCCGACCAAAGCACTGGCACGGCTTTACTGGATTCATGCCACTGCTACTGCCGCCCTGCTGCAGAATTAGAAGGACCAGACTGCTCGCCGGGTGATGCCAAACAGATTCAGTGTCATAAACAGGGCAGCTGCATGGAGAAGTAAAAAAAATAAATAAAAAATCTCCTTCTCATCAAGAGATTTCAGGTCAGAACTTTACTGAAGTCGTCTGCATCTTGAAAAATCGATGCACTAGCACCAAGACTGACATTTTCTAAAAGATCTGAATATGCTTCAAGGTCTGAAATACAGATGGAAGTGATCTGGTCTCGAGTTGATTGTTTTTCTCATCGATCCAAACTTGTATCTTGATGGAATTATGGAAAAGTAGCAGTGGACTCTGTGAGTGATGTCACTGAGCGACTGGTTGGAAGTTATATCCCAAACGCCAGAAGTTAAACATTTTAATTTGGCCAATGACGAATCTCGCCACGGTTCAGACTCTTGTTCGCTGGATGTGTAAAACCAGGCTGGAACTGGGAGCGGTAGAAACTGTTAACTGCTCCCAGGTCGCTGCAAGTTTGCTTTTTCTGACTTTGCATCGAAGGACTTTCCCAGTGAGCCGGTGTTTGTTTGTATTTTAGTGACGCGAGGCCGCGCTGTTCCCTGTTCAGGACGTTCAGAGAGTTTAGAAGTTCAGCGGCTGCTTGAACTGTTTCCCCTCGACAGTTTAGCAGGGATGCTGAACTCACCACGTTCAGAGCGGGGGACGCTCACATGGTCCTGGTTCCTCTGCTCCTCCCACCCTCTGGATTTAGCCTCGGAGACGACGACACGCCGCTCGGCTTCGCCTCGGCATCACAAACTATCTGCATAACAGAATCTTCCGCTCAATTTAAAGTCTGTGGCATTTTCCGGGTTGGTGCTCCTCCATGAATGATGTGCACCGAAGGCTTGAACGCACCACAGTCACTGGCGCTGGTGGGACCGAAGTGAACAGACAGAAATCTTGTCTGGAACACATTGAGCGTGTGTTTCATAAATCATGCTCATCCTGACAGTGTGAGACGTGTGTGAGGAGCTCGGCGCAGACGCAGCCCCTGAAGAACAAGTCGGCCTGTATGACAGAGACCACCCACACGCCCGCGAGCGCGAGGCCGAAGCCCGTCTGCTGAATCAATGAGATTCTGTTTTTATTCACGCTGTTTAACTGCACAAACATAGAAAACGCTTCACCACAAAAATCCCAAACATGGGAATATTTTTTTGGGGACTCGCAGTTCAGTTGAATGTATCTTTAAATCAAAGTGTTTTGTAATTCTAAAACTTTGTGTTGACATTTGTTTTGCGGTCGACAGAGGAACACAACACGTTTGTGTTTTTTTCCCTGCCGAAGACGAGAGCCTGGTGAAAAGACTCTTTTCCATTTGCTTCTCCCAGAAGCTGCAAATTGCAGCGTTTGACAGACGAGCACCGCTTTTCTAAAACACTTTAAAAAGGAGGAATTTTACAGTTTGCATGAAAATAAATATTTCAGCTTCAAGCCGACACCTGTGTCTAAAGCATCCAGTGGAATCTAAAGCTGATTCTCTGCATTAATTACAACCACGTGCAACAGTCACCGCTTCCCTCACTTTAGCACCTAATTAAGAGCATTTATGTGAAAGCAGTTAGTCACAGCTTTCCAATCAGACTCACTTTAAGTGCGTGTTGCTCACGTCTGCAGAGCGAGACATCCCCGGTGCAGTGGAGTGGAGGCGTGAACAGAAACATTCTCACTGAAGGTTTGGCATCGCTGTTCTGAGGATTTGTTTTTAAAGTCATAAAGCATTAAAAATATAAAGGGGCTCTGTATCGGTTCCTTAATTTACGACCGACGTAAAACGGTTCCACCCTTCATCACATTTGATTTGCTTCATGTCTGCGCACTGACGATGAGCCATGTGCAACAATCCGTGTTGTGGTTCAGGACTTCACGGCAAGCGACACATGTCAGTAATTCCAACGCATCAAAAACATGCTTAAAAACACGTGTAGGATGTTCACATGTTTTCCATGTGATACAAAAGGTTGTGCAGCGTTTTTTTGGGGGGAAATTAAACAGAAAACTAACCTTGTTTGGGGCGAAGCTCAGTTCTTGGTCACATACTTCACTGATCGTGTTGCTCTGCCAGACGTTACACTTCATATCTGAGTCTCGTGATTTACAACCGATTCAGTGCAAACCCGGCGAGGCAGAAAGTATGTGTGGAGGACGGGTAATGTAACATGTCTGTTCTTCATGCACAGGCGAATGGAGCTCCCACTGTCACTGGCCTGCAAACTGATATTTAGACTTTTATTTACCTTAATCTTTAAGTGTAGTTTAGTTGTGTAACCCTCACCCTACCTTCTGTTTGCTGTACGACAATTGCCATGTGCGGAATTAGCAGAATTTATAAAACTCTTGCACTGCATCGTCCAGCAGGAGGTTCAATTTGTGTAAAGCTCAATAACTGGTAAGTGCGAGTTTGTCGTCCTCATTAAAGCAAATGAAATCACGATGAAGTTTCTGTGTCTGTTTTGTTCATGTTCTTTCCTGTGCTGAGCTTCCACTCCTTCCCACCTTCTGATGATTTCAGATCTAACGTCTAAAATACTCGGTAAGGCTTTGTGAATACTTCCCACTGTGTATTGTGATATGCACACGTCTTTGTCTGAGCTTGGACTCGTTGCAGTTCGTCCTTCAGCTCCTCTGATTTACCCCGAACACCAACACGGGACTGGAACCAGTAACTGCTCTGCGGCGCGATGGCTCACACCTCTGCACGCGGCTGTGTGTTGTGTCTTTGCCTCTGAGACGTTGGTCATACAAGTAATTAAATCTCCACTCTGGGCCGGGCCTGCGAGCGAGATAGAAACCACAGTCTCTCCCTCCCTCCCTCCATCCCCTCCATCCCTCCATCCCTCCATCCATCCCTCTGTCAGCCTTCCTCTCCTCGTCTCCTCCAAACTCAACTCACAGGCTCTGGCATTCCTTTGGCCTGACTGCATCAAACTGTGCTGTATTGTAATTAATTAGTGGTCGGAAAAAAAAAATAGAGACTCGCCTGGCGTGGAGAAAATTATATAGTGCGCTTCCAGAGAGTGAAACTCTGAGGGAGTGAAAGAGCTCTGCTGCCGAAGAACAGAAAGAGAAACACGCTAACTTTAGTGTCTTCAAGGCCACGATAGCAACTATAGCAGGAGCTTGTGTACGAACTTTTGACGGGACGACGCTGAGCAGAGCAAAGAACAGATTAGAAGGGAGAACTGCAGATTTCATGTATTTTAAACTCAATGTGACCAAAATGATGCCTTTAGAACCAAACAGAAATACAGAGTCTGCAGAAGTTGATATTTTGACCAATTTACATTAGTTTCTTCGACACTTTATCTCAAAAAAATGATTTGTTGTGTGTAATATCAATACAAATATTATCCATAAAATATTTTATTATCCTGGAACGATGCCTTCTTCCTGAATCAGGCTTGTGAAACTTCCCCTTCGTTCTTGCGTCTCTCTAAAGCAGGACGCCCGATTGAGATTCAGTGCGAGTGCCGTGCACCTGTTTCCTCTTATGCATTTATCCATTTCATATTGAGCCGATCATGACTGGCTGATCAGCAGCTAGAAGGAAGAGCAGCGTTGCTTTTGAGTTCCGTGCGCCAACATCTGAATAGGCGGAGAATTCTCTGTTCCAAAACAGATCAGAGCTACGAAAGCCAGAACTGTCAACACGCTGAAGTGATCTTTGAGTCACTGCTATCGATCCACTCCCGACTCCCGAAGGTAGATCACAAACATGTGGTGATTCATAGCTCAACTGTTTCCTTTGAAATGAATTCACCCCCCCACCCCCCCCTGTCTCAGTCATTTTCTCCCCAGGAACTAATAACCAGAGCCGGCAGGTAGAACCCTACAGAGATGAGCTGGAGACAAGCACAGTGATACGGGCGAATGTGGGTCGAACCACTATTACTATTTGAAATTGATCCATTTCCTTTACCTGGGATTCCTCAGCCTCCGTTGGCACCAGAGAGCTGATGAGATTCGCCCGGGAAAGTGCTTCGTCCACGCAGCTCAGGCAGACTCATTTATAAGACTCGCCGAGATGATAAAGAAAAGTTTGGTGCAAAAACTTCAGTCGTTGGGTTGACTCTGGGGTTTTGTTGTTTAAAATCCCAAATCGAGACATTTGAAATATTAACTGACACCAAAGTTGTGATTAGAAGGTGGCAGGTAATAAAGGTATATTCATTACCTTCATACATTATTCTATCATTTTGAACAACAGCATTAGCATTCATTTAAACAGAGGCTTTATTCAATTGATCTAATAGTCATTCTCCTTCTGCCTCATGTTTGGTCTCCACCATCCTGGTAGTAGCTGTGTTGTAGCCACTGCCTGCTGGAGGTTGAGGACATTCTCTTTTACCTCAATGTCACTATTCAAATATTGGTCGTTGCTGGTTTGTCACAATAACAAAGATGGACGACGTGTCTCCACTTCCTCCCGCTGCACATCGATGAAGCTGAACTACCCTGGATACGGATGCTGCCATCTTTGCGTTTGTATTGATTTGGAGTTGGCGCCGTAGTGATGCTTGAACCTGTTTCTATGGCATCAAATAACTAATTAAAGTATAAATACTAGAACATGCGTCAGTGTGACAGGAACTACCTAAAATGACGGACGCCATCTTTGAGAAATATTAGTTTGACGTGTATTTCATGCATTTTTGTACGAAACTTCATTCAAATGTCCACAATAAAAGTCTTTTGAAATTTACTTTGACTATTTAGTTTGGTCTGTGTCCCTATTCGCTATAATGGAGAAGGGGTTTTATGACTGATACCAAAGCCAGCCACCAGGGGGCTTCAAGATGTTTAGGCTTCACTTTTGTGGAGCTGTCATTTTGTCCTTCAGTTAAAACCCCCCCCAAAAAAGTACTTTAATAAAATTCTTTATCAGATGACGATGCTCGATCGGAGGATAAACAACTAAAGAAGCATTAATCCAAACTTTCCAGTTGCCTGATTACAACCGGTTACTTTCCTTCAAAGGTCCCAGGAGGTCGAGTGTATCTGGGAGTGTCGAGTGTGGAGAGAGCACAAGAGAAACCCTGTTACCGAGCAACCTGAATACAGACCATTCAACCTGAGTCACACAGGTATTTATTCAGTCCTTTATTTATCCAGTTTAATTTGAGGGGCTGAAACCTCGTCCCAGCTCTTGTAAAGATGCTGAGTGATGATTAAGTTATGACAAGCTCCGACTCCTTGTGGGGTCAAAGCTGCCTATTCTCCATACGAGCGTATGAGGGCTATAAGCTCAGCAAGCGCAGATTCCACCACAGGCCACACGCACAAAGTTATATTTATCCCTCCATGTCTCCAGCTAGTTTTCCTTTCGTCGCGAGGTCTCAGAGGCTCTTTTCAAAGTGCCTGTAAAAGGTCCCAGTGTAGCTCTAATAACACACGACTGCTCTTTACTCTGAAAGTCGCCCCTGTCTCCTTCGAGCCTCCTCCTGTCACAAACTGCTTTTCGGTTTTTACGTTCAAATATATCAAAATTTAGTTACTTAAGCGTTTGCTATCTGCTCTGCTCCTTTATGGTGAATTTGGGAAATTAGATGTATATATGTATATATATGTGTGTGTGCGTGGGGGAACTGTTGGTTTCTTTATAAAAGTTAAGTTCTACAACTTATTATGTTGTTATTTGGCACTGAATTAAACTCCTATGTTTTAGTTTATTCATTTTTTTGCCACGGATCTTGTGAAACACTTGGAACCTTGTTCAGATAAGTGCTATACAAATAAAGTTATTATATATAAATCGCATTAATTCACTCCAATAACAAGATTAAAAAAAAGTTGATGGGATGAGATTACATACAGAGTCCATGAAAAGACGCAGATTTTGCAGAAGGAGAAGAACGGGCTGCTTTGAATCAAAGAGGTGCGAGTCCCAGAAGGATTTCATTAGTCGGGACCTCAATGCACAGAACTATTGATGCACACTGGGTCAAACTTTAAACCTTTTTATTCAATGATACAGAAATTGCAATTCCAAAATAAGCAAAATGCCTGAAAATCTGGACAGAACATGAGGATGGAAGGAGTGAAGCTGCTGAGTGACAGAGGAGCGGGTCGGCCTCGCCCTGTGTGTCGTGCTCTGCTTCTGGAGGAAGGTGTTTACGTTGAGCTCCGGGCCTTCTCTCTCCAGACGTGATTAATGTGGTGCCCCGGATGCCACGTCAGACAGATAACTGATCTTCTGCCTCCCGTCAAGGTCTCGGCCCGCGGGAAGAACTGAGAGGCTAAAAAAAAAAAAAAAAAAAAAGCAAAGAGGGAATCTGGGTTTTCACACAAACACTTGCAGGTATGTGCGGCTGGCTTCTGTCCACGCAGACACACACGTATACACACACACAAAGACACACATGTTCATGAACACATGCGTGAATAAGTGCAACGACAGAATAAAGAAAACACAGACACAATGTGGATACACATGCAGACACACACGGGCTCGGGGCTCTGTGTCTTTCTCTCACACACACACACACACACACACACACACACACACACACACACACACACCACACACACACACACACACACACACACACACACACCACACGCGCGCAGTGAAAGTCATGGCTTTCATTTTCCATTGTGCGACGGGTGACCCTAAATATTTACACTGCTTGGCAGAGGCAGTGCCGGGGGATTTGGGTCTTGGTGAGCACTGAGCTCCCATTACGCAGACAGGGCTCCAATAGTAGCTGTGAATATGTCATATGTTTACACACTGTACCAGCCGAGTGGAGTTAACCACAGTTCACAGCGTCGGCCTCGTTGTCACTCACACACAACTACACCCTGACTTTCACATACTCATCTTTGATTGTGTAAACACATGTGGTACGTGTCTGCGGTGGCAGTGAATAGAGTCGCACCCGGTCTTTCCAGTCCAGAGACGAGCCGAGTGTCGGCGTCACAACACGAACCGTGTTGAAAAGTATTAAATCCCTCCTGGCGTCGTCTTGGATCTCGATTCAAAGCTCATCTCGTTCCTGGATTTAAACTAATTGACAAGCACTTTCTGGATGATTCCTGCAGCAGCTCTGTGCGGACAGCTCCACATCTTCTCTGACAGATTAAACGAACGCCGCGCGGGCCGGTCGCAGCATGTCTGCAGCTGGATCTGTGCCACACACTGCCGCCTGGGACTTTAAAGTTCAGGAGTGAAGACGCGGCACTTGTCAGACAGAGAATAGATATCAGGGCGTTAGATAACACACTGATTGCCACTGATTTATCCAACAATGCATCTATTGTATGGTGAAGATGTTGGTGTGGCTTCTGGCGTGAAGGTTGACTCCAACTTTAACACCTGACAGAAGTTTATAGAGCTGGGAACCCCCCCCCCTCATCCTCATTCCCTTCCTCAAACCAGCCTCTCACCACCTGAGCCTGAGCTGGAAATTAAACTTCTTCATTGTTACTGTCTGTATTGTGTTCGTCAATTAAACTGTAATCTGCTTAAAATATCTTTTATCGTTTAAAAAGGTGAAAAGAAAATTCCCACCCTTTGTCCAGATGGGTTCGCCCACCAAGTTTCAGGGAAATTGGTTTAGTAGTGTTTGCACTATCCTGCTGACAAACAGAGAACATCATCTCCTTGGCAGCGGTGATAACAATGAGAAAGGTGTTTGTAGCCTAATACCATTGTTTCTTTTTCATGGCCGTGATCTTAGAAATAAGTAGAAGACGTCGTAAACTAAAACCTTCTGCATCGTTAAGTCATGCAAATCGATTTTAAAACTTAAAGAACAACAGGCTCCAGCATGTCCTTGAGTGCGATGCTGCTTCTCACCTCTACGTTCTGCTGACTTTTAGCAAACGGCGTTCGGTCGGTGGAAAGTAACCAGCCAGATGTCTGCTGATGGCAGCCTGCCACAGGACACGGTGTATGACAGACGCTAAGAGGACAGGAGCTTTGCCAGGACACTTTTCACCCTCTCAGGATGTTGACGCCAGGCCCTCAACACTGTCTCACTCATGCTAAACGTCTGTGTGCACATTCGAGCCCAAGGCCTGCATCATTTTTTACTGTGTTCCAAAGTTATTCCTGCGTGACGCAAGAGTCCCTTCTCCTAAGCCGAGGAATGCTGGACCCAATAACAAAATGACTCCTCAGTGCTTCTTTTTCACTGATATAATTTGCTTGAGTTTTATTGGTGTTGGCCTGTCTGGGCTTCTGTGCTTGTGGAGAGCTATTAACTTTAACAGGACTCAGTCAGGCTTCTCAGAGCGAGGCAGACTGGCAGAAGTGCCATTTGCCGGCCGGACAGAAAGCTACACATCTTACTGTACGACACAATCACTTCATAAATAATACAAGGTGGCTCTTTCCTCTGTTTCTCACAGTTGTGGTTGACGGTTGCAAACGCAGGCACAGCTGAAATGAAACCCTCGCTTGTAGCACAGTGTTAGCAGCTTTCTCTACCCAGGAGAATAATTATCCAAATGTGAATTTTCAGAGCGAATGAACACTCGACATGCCCCGTGAGGTTTTCACTCTCATTCAACTCGCATATAAATGGACTGATTTCATATTTTCCCAATCTGTCTTCGTATATCCATGTGAGAGTAACAACATGCGTTAGATTCCGAGGCAGAATAAGGAAAAAGAAAAAGATCCCGACATTCCTCGGATTTTTCCTGTTTTATGATTGGGCAAGAAAATGTGTTCTTGCTTTTGCAATTTCTAATAAAAGTCCATCATTGCTTTGTGCACATTCTTCAGCAAAGTGCGATACATCAGAGGTGTGATCAAAGAGTGAACGTGTCAAACAGGTGTTAAAACAAAACCACGGCGAACAAAAAGGTTTGGGATTACACCACCACTGATTGGTTCTGTGATGACTTTGATCATTTGGCTGACGAGTTCTCTCCCTCGCCGCCTCGCTGTGGTTAGGTTTCCCTCTCATTGTCCCTGTGGAGTGCTCTGTGTGCCGACCTGTTGGTTCTCCGCCAGCTGCTGGGTGAATGCAGACTAACTCGCCCTGCATTTGGCCCATTGTTCCCTCGGCGGGCCTTGGATTGGAGAGCTTTTTGTTGGCAGCTCTTGGCGCTGCCGCCCGGTCAAAGGCATCTCTCCTGGGTTGTTGCAGAACCATCTGTTTGCCCCCGGCACTGAAGCGGGCCGTCACCTTCGGCACTGCAGCTATGTGGCCCGGGCAGAAGCACTGTGAGGTGTGAAAGGACCATGTACGGATTTACTCCGTCAGGATGGAACTCTTATACATTCTCCTCTGGAAAGGAGTGGACACTCAACATGTGTTAAAGGCCACTGGCCCAAAATGGTTATGCACTGCAAATAATTATCTTCCCACGGTGGGGCCAAGTTAAACTGTCTGAACCTGGATCAAACTATTGACAATTGACTAAGACAAGATCAGCTATCATATTTGCAAATTCATAAAGACAACTGGTCTCAGACTCGGCCTCCGTGCTGGGTGACCACCACGAGGTTCGTTCAGTGGGTGGGGTTCCCGACGAGCTGCGGGCGGGGGTGCTCACGCTAACCCGACACAATAGCTAATCCACAGGCTAAACATTCGAAGCTCTGATCCCGGCTGTGTGAACAGTAGTCACGACTTGGGGGAAGCTGGATAAACAAGTGGGTAAAGCCCCCTGAAATCCCATCGCTGCACATTCAAACCTCTTCATTTGGTCACTGGGGAGTGATACTGTTCGTCAACTCATCAATGGATAACTCATTAAAACCAAACTTATCAAAAGCATGAACACAACATACATCAGTATGATAGAAAACGTCTTTGAGAAAAGTTTATTTAACCTGTACTTTGACTTTGGTCCATGTCCCATCTACTAACATGGAGTAGGTGAGGTTTTTAAAGCATGGCAGGCTGCATGGTTGGTAAACCTGAAGTCCGCTGCATGAATTTCAGGTAATTGAAACTCAAATTTTCCAAACACTCCTCTATTGTTGCCGAGTGAATCCACAATCTTATTTTTTTTACGTATCTCATAAACTCTCAGTCTGACGGCCGCCTGAAAATGGCCGCCTGTATGAAGGGTCGGACCCCAGCTGGCTCCATGAAGCCCCTCAGTCACCCAGCACCCCCCCCCCCCCCCCCCCCCCCCCCCCCCCCCCCCCCCCCCCACTCTCATGAAGTCCTCTCAGGTTGTTTGCTCAGGCTGTCGCTCTGAAGACAGCCCACTCAGTTTGGATGTTCTTTTCCCAGGCGAGAGCTGCCGGCTGCGTGTTTGCTTTCCCTCCACTCTCAAAGGCCACATTCACCTCAGGCCCCGGGGAGAAAGGGAGCACGGTATATGAAAGTATGCAGGCCACGGTGGGCAGCGCTACTTTGAAACTAAGTGCCCGTTTGGTATGTGCAAGCAGGCAGGCGACGGGTTGTCTTGGTGCTTTTATTTATTTGCTTTAGTGAAGGGCACTTGCATTCCTTGCAAATCAAAAATTGACCTCGGAGGTTTGACAAATCTGTGTCATGAAGGACGCAGCAAGGCAAAGATGGAGTGGGTGAAAGAAATACAAAGAACTGTTGTTGCTGTGAGAAAGATTTAAAAAAGATGGACGACACATCGACCCGTCCTTCCACTGGGTCAGAATCACAAAGCTTTAGTGTCCAAAATATCCGAGCTGCCATCTTGCTTCGCCGCTTGGAGCACAGTGGACCTACGGTGTTAGATTCCCACCCACATACCTGCTCACCTCTAACAAGTCTATTTCACCTGTCACCTGCTGGATCACCATGATAACAACTACCTGAAATGACAGAAACCCTCTTATTTTGTGGTGTGACCTATGTCCCATTCACTAACATGGAGGAGCCGGGTTAAGACCTACACTGCAGCCAGCCAGCAGGGGGTGAGCAAGATGTTTTGGTCTCACTTTTAGGCAGCTAGCATGTCATAAAGATGGAGCCAAATAATCTCAATCGCCCCCTGGTGGCTATATGGTTATAAAGCCAATCTCCTCCATGTTAGCAGATGGGATATGAATGAAAACTAAAACTCAAAGGAATGCCAAAGAGGATCTCTGTCATTTTAGGTAGCTCCTATCAAACTCATTCAAGTTCAAGTGTTTGTTTCTGATAAGTTTGGGTTTAATTAATTATTTGATTCCAAAAAATGGGATGAAAGGTGATGATTGACAGCTGACACTCCAAGAGGAGCAAGAGGAAACCTGTGTCCATCTTTATTTCCATTCTATGCTATATATTCATATATCGTCTTTATACAAACTGATTTAAACCCTCGGCTTTGTGAGGTCCTGCCACAGCTGTTTTCTTCCTCACATCCCTTTCATTTCAGACCATTGAAAGGAAAAGTAGAATAAACTGCTGCAGTGCTGCTTTCTTTCCTTTTCTCCCTCTGCCTTGATATTTCTCTCACATCCCTCGGTCTGGGATGGAAGCAGCGGAGCAGCATGGGACTCTTCTGCAGTGATTAATTAGCCAAATGCATTAACACCTTTAACACACAAACCCAGCAAATGTAATTAGTGCGGAGAATTAGCAGGAGTCGGTCGGATTATCTTGTCATAGCTTGTTATGAAAGTTAGAGTTTAGAGTAAGCTATTAATCCCCCGGGGACTGAATCCCCTGCAGAGTCATGCGCAGGGGTTTTCATTTCTGGAAAAATGACGACAACAGTGATGCACGTGTGTGTGTGTGTGTGTGTGTGTGTCTTCTCTGTAAAACTGTGTGTGCCTGATGTTTCCTGATGCTGAGGAACCACGTGAGAACTCATCTGTGTTGTAAGAGCTGATGTTTCCACAGTCCAATGCTCCACAAAGATCCAGATGTTGCTTCACTGCATTTACTGTAGATTGTGAAAACGGCACAATACTGATTGGAATCCCAGCTGCTTTAATACAAAACACATACAACAAGAGGATTTAATGTAATCGTAATTAAATATGAGCGGCCGTGTCCAAGCAATAACAAAAACTTATAAAGGAAATGGTCAATTATCTTCTGACCAATTCCAGAAATCTTTGTCGGTGGCTCACAAATCTCGAGAACTGTTCAGGTGATGATCCATAAATCCACCTGCTGCAGAGTTTTGAGTGAAACCTGCAGATTCCCCCTCTCTCCTCTGACAACAACCCCCCCCCCCCCCCCCCCCCCCCCCCCCCCCCCCCCTCGCCGCCTCCCAGGTATCGCTGTCTCTTGCCGATTTCAAGACAGGTTTTTCAAAACAAAACACTTCCTGCGGGCCGGCACTCAGCCTGTGTGAGGAGACATTGTGGCTGTGCAGCTATTTCTGCCGGCCTCAGAATGGTGAGCACAAACAGAATGGCTGCGGACAATGGGCAGCGTGCAGTGAAGTGCAGGCTATAATGAGGCAGATGTCTGGCTACTGGGAGCCCACAGCAGGTGGGGGGGGACACATCCCTGCTTTTGTTGCCGGGGTTCACCCTCTCGCTCGCTCTCTCTCTTCTCACTCCTCTGCCTCTCGTGGCCTCTTCCTCTCTTACAAACATGTGAACATACACATGTGAAAACCACACACACACACACACACACACACACACACACACACACACACACACACACACACACACACACACACACACACACACACACACACACACACACACACACACACACACACACACACACACACACTCCCCACACGCCTCCCCCACCTCCATTGGTTTTAATTATCCCACTCCAAATCCGCCGCTCCATTAGTAGCTGTATAATAGTGTCCCCCCCCCATTCTGCTCCCCCCCCCCGCCTCCCCAGCTCCTCTCCATTCAAGTCGGGGAGGGAAGCTGCCCTTTGAGCCCCTGTCAGCCCCGTTGGCCGGGGTCTCCAGGTTCTCACATTCCCTCTCAGCCAATCAGAGCGCTGCACCGAGGCAGGGCCCAATTAGATGACAGCGTCCTGCCAGAGGAGAGGAAGGCAGGAAAAAAAAAAAAAAGAGAGAGCCAATCACTGCGATTAATTTATTCAGATTTTCCTCCGGGTACCAACACTCCTGGAACGCACCCCATTTTTATGTACCCCCCCCCCCCTCCTCTTCATTCTTTTATTGCGTTTGTGAAGAGTGATAGAAGAATGCAGAGTATTTCTTTTTCAGGCACTTTTAATATGTGGCTCCCCCCCCCCTTCTCTTCACTTTCCCATTTTATCCTCCCCCTCCTCGTCCTCCTCTCAAGGTAATTACAGAGGAGTCTCAATAGATGGGAAATTCATGTCTTTGAGCCGCGGCCATGTGATGTATGAGCGAGAGAGGCCGGTGCAGAGTTAGAGCTCGGACGGAGAGAATGGGGGGGACGGCAGGAACTTGAACCCGCAAGTGTTATTGTGCTGAAGCCGAAGGGGCCAAAACATAGTATCCATGGTAAATAAAACAGAGAGCTTCTTCAGGCCCCTCGACTACCCCTCCCTCCCCTCCCTCCCCCCCCTGCCCCTCGCGACCTGTTGCTTTCTTCCAGCCACCATTGTCCCCAAGTGTGAAGTGGGTGACATCACCGCTTCCTCTTGTAAACAGGTGTGATGGGACGGGGAATAAAGAAAACCCCGGGGCTCTCGTCTCTTCTCAGTGTGTGGGTTCCATTTCACCTCCTTCGCCACCTCTGCTGGGGCCCACCCTCCACCCTCCATCCTCCACCCTCCATCCTCCATCCTCCATCCTCCCCCTCCACCCTCCATCCTCCACCCTCCATCCTCCACCCTCCATCCTCCACCCTCCACCCTCCACCCTCCATCCTCCACCTGCATCCCTCCACCCTCCCCCCTCCACCCTCCACCCTCCACCCTCCACCCTCCACCCTCCACCCTCCACCCTCCACCCTCCACCCTCCATCCTCCACCCTCCATCCTCCACCCTCCACCCTGCATCCTCCACCCTCCACCCTCCACCCTCCACCCCTCCACCCTCCACCCTCCATCCCCTCCACCCTCCACCCTCCACCTCCACCCTCATCCTCCACCCTCCCATCCTCCACCCTCCACCCCCACCCACCCTCCATCCTCCATCCCCACCCTCCACCCTCCACCCTCCATCCTCCATCCTCTACCCTCACCCTCCACCCTCCACCCTCCATCCTCCATCCTCCACCCTCCATCCTCCACCATCACCCAGACCCACCATACCTACACAAGAGAGGGAATGAAACTGACAGATTTGGACAAACGTCTACAAGAGATTCATGATTTCCTCTGGTGCACTAATGAACCTACATGTAAACTTCTGTCTTCTTAGAGTAGAGGTTGATTCATGCTTCTGCGTCGCAGCTACGCCGCAGGTACGCACGGCACCATCGTAGGTATACGCTTGTGTGCAGGTGGAGTCTCTGTTTGCTTCGGAACAATGCCGACTAAGCGGATCGTGTCAGAGTTGGAGCTGATGGGATGTTGAAGAGCAAGTTGTTAGTTCCTTCAACTCAATTCAAAAAAAGGCGGCGAGTGTGACGCTACCAAGCGGACCAATCACAGCTCTTATGGTCTGCGTCGAATCTGTACAGCGTAGGGTTCTTTGTAGGACGGCGTAGCTTGAATGAATGAATGAATTGGGCTTAATGCATCATCCACATTACTGCACATCCCTGTTGCTACGGTTACGCCTAGGCCACTTTTAGTTTGAAAACTCCAGGGGGCTGCGTTGTGGTGTGAACGGGCAAAACCGGAAATGTTTGGAAAAGATTCCAACTGCATTCCCTTCCTGATTGTTCCTCATCAGCCACGACTCAACAGCAGTGAAGGCGAACACGTTGCACCTACAGTTGAACGGGGACAGAGATGGCGAAATCATAACTACGCCTCTATAGCCCAAGAGTGTCAACACCAAGCGACATTTAGCCAAATGGAAAGTGTTTCATGGATGAAAGGAGGATCTCATGGGGTTTCCTCTCCCCTTTTAGGGAAAGAGCTTCCCACTGACTCTCTCAGGGAGGACGGAGCTGTAGTCGCACGTCAGTGATCGGATCATTCGAACCACATCTCGAGGGCCGTGTTGGTCGAGCACGCGGCCACAGCGGGAAATAAATACATTTAAAAAACACCCGTCAATCTGAAAGGTCACAAACTACTCAAACAGCTCTTTTACTTTTCCTGCCTCGCTTCTTACTTTATACTCAAGATCAAACCGTGCATGTACAATCAATACCATATTCAGCTTTCAGTTGGTGTTTTGCCACGAGTTTAAAATGTCACATCATCCACTCCCTGTCCCTGTCGACTCCAATGAAGCAGAAATACCATTAAAATCTGGAAGCTCAAGGTTTTATTTTCTTCGCGTCACCCTCAGCTGACAACGTGCAGCTTCTCCCTCTTCCCATCCCCCTGTAGGAGGCTGCCACCCGTGTCCTGGAAGTCCCTGCACCCGCTGTATTAACCCCTATTAAACTGAGTGCCTGTAACCGTGGCCCGGGTGATTTATGCATCCGCACAGATCCTGTACTCTCTCCACACACGTCACACGAACACAGATCCACCGGGGACAACAATTAGCGAGGCCATTTCACAGCTACTGCAGCTCCCTCATTAGACTTGTAAAGTACCATCGCATGTGCTTTTATCTGCTCACGGCGCTGTCACTGTGACGTGATGTGGTTTTGATCTGAGATCGTCACATCGCCAACGCTGCAGCAGCCGATCCCCGCACACGCCGACGAGGGTTGATGGTTAATGATGAGCTGCTTCTAACGCCGCTGAGGAGTTGACGGAGTTTTTCTTTGTTCAAGTCGTACTTTCAATATTCGGAGCATTATTTCTTCATTTCACATTCAAATTGGTCAGTTTCCCTTTAAACTCTGTTCTCTGTGAAACAGCTCAATTCGGTGCTGCTCAAAACGCTGACAACGTTCACGGCTTCAGTTCGATTCCGCTGCTTCTGTTCCCTTGTTAAAACGTCTGCTCTCAGATTTCTGCTCTTGGAGTTTTGTGAGGTCTCTAATAGAAGCCAGGAATGATGTTGACCAATGAAATCGTCATTGTGGCCGTGATGGCTTCATTTCTTACAGCGTCCAACCTGAGCAGTTCAGCGGTTTAAACTCCAGCATCAAGTCAAGCACTTCAAATACATATTTTTATTTTGATGGTGCCATGACTCTTTAAATTCAGTGGGTAAAGTCATATTTGTAGCACATGTATGCGTCGATATTTATTGTAGATTTTCCAGCTGGCACAATTTTGACAGGTTCATTTCAGAGAAATCCAAGATTGGGGCAGAGGTTCGAGGGAAACTGCAAAAATCTGATCTTAAAATGAAGAAATAATACTTTTCAAATGAAAGACTGCTGAATAAAGACGGTTAAAGAAACTCCACAGAGGCTTAGTCAAGTGTAGCACTCGCTTCAAATCACTGCGGTTTAAAAAGCTAACTGTTTAAGATGGGTACATGTTCAAATGGAGAGTACTGTAACACCCCCATCACGTTTCCTCACTATCGGCTCCCAGCTGCATCACTCACCATGAAAGGGAATTGAACTCCCATCAAACGAGTGCGTCGGTGCAGTCTCCCTTTCCACCTGAAGCTGCAGCGATGGACCATCTCGCTGTAGCTCCACAGAAGAGATTCAATATTCATCCGAGGCTTCTGAGCCCTCGTTTCCTGTCCGCCTCCACCAGAACCTCCACAACCTGAACCACAACAAACACTCACCAAGAACCAAACTGGACTTCTTTCCTCCCGACGCAGAGAGGATGAAGTTATGGATCTTGATTTAGCAGCAGTAGTTTCACTGAGAACAAAATATTCATTCACAAGCTTTGAGGGTTTTTTCCATCCAGCAGTGGATGGAAACTTTAAACTGTACAATGTCTGTCTCTAATTAAAATCACCTTATTACTTATTGTGCAATTAAACCAAATTAAAAACTCAATTCTCTATCATTTGTAAGGTGTTGACGTTACTGTGCAGACTAACAATTTTGCATTTAACTATACAAATACAATGTAATTGAATTAAATCATCTGATGAGTTCTTCCCCTGCTGATGCCTGAACGTAGAGACAGAGACTTCCTGTGGATCTTCCACGTTGTTCCTCATCTACATCTTTACACATGATCATTTGAAACAGCTTCAGGAGACTTATCGTCTTTATTTGATCTGGGATTAATTATACAAAGGTACGATATTTCATTTTGAAACGTCAAATATTCCCTCACTTCTATTTCAGGGGCCAATTACATCCCGTGTGTGACGCCTGAGTTTACATCGGAGCGTTAACAGATGCTCTTACACTCATTCTCGTGGGACACTTGCACAATATAGACAAACACTCGCTCATGAAGGATCCATTATGGGTCCTCGACAAAGTGTTTTCTCCCGGATTCCAATTTGCTCAAACCTATAATCAAAGTCGAGGGCTGCCTGTTTGTTCTCCACGCTCGCCCTCATCCTGTTTTAACGCTCGCTCGGAGAGGGAGGGAATTGTCGCACATGAAAGAAAGCTTGAATGTCGTTCGCACCATCATACTTTCATTCTCCCCCCCCCCCCCCCCACGATGAGAGAGAATCCCCCGGGGTATTCATTAGTCAACCCACAGGGCCCCTCCCCGCCCCCGTGCTCATCACATAATTGCAGGGTTTCACAAATGCCTCCACTTTGAGTCCGTACTGAGAAATGTGTTTTACAAGAACTGTCAGTATTATTGATTTGCGTTGAGACACAGCGGACGGCGCAAATAATACCAAGCAATTCAGGGACTAACCAGAGGAGGGGGGGGGGGGGTTTTTACTTCTGTTGCATGTGACACAGAAGCAGATGAAGCTTATCTAAAATGCGTTTTGATCCATTCAGTGAGAACTGTTTTCAAAACAGAAATCCAAGCGATGCAATCATGTCGTCACGGCACTCTGAGGAGTGACAGCTGAGGGTGAGGTCAGCGCCGCAGAGATCTTAATCAGCCGTCAGAGGAAGTGTCAGAAAACCCAGCCTCAGTGTGAAGGCGGCGTTCAGAACCAGTTACAGTTTTCATTAAGGCCACGAGGATTGTTCAGATCCAACCGGGACAAAGATGCATCGCGTGTTTCGGCCATAAATATTGTATCAGTGACTCGTTATGATGAAAGCAGCGTTTGGGTTTGTCCCACAATGAACAAACCATTTATTAAAGTTCTGAGATCAGAAATAAATCTCATAATAAGTCAATGTTTGTATTGATCTGTAAATGTACAATAAACCCACCGTGACGTCGGCCATTGGTTGGTGAGCTGCTGTTTTGTTCAGCGCCATTTTGTTTTAAAAAAATCAGACGTTACCATATTTGGAGAAGCAGTGGGTGGAGCCTGCCTGAGAGCTTGAGGACGACCTGCACCCATTGGACGGCACTGGCTGTCCATCACATGGTAAACATCAGCTGTATTGAAGAAGACTTGAAACAGATATTGAGACATAAATTCCTTCGGATGTTTACTGACGTTATAATAAGAAGTGGAGTCAACCAGTGGAGTCGCCCTCTGCTGGTCATAGGAGAGAAAACAGGTTTGGCATTGGCTTCACTTTCCAGACACGGAGACTACGTCCAGCTTTAGTGTTTGTTTACAACTTAAACTCTACAGCCAACATCAGTGGGAATTTTATATTTATATTGCACATTTAAAAACAAGTTCAGGAAAGAACCGTACGACAAAAGACGACACACCCGACAAGCCCAGGACATCATGAGGGTCTTCAGTCCTTCTCATCTCTTTTAAACTAGTCCCGTATGAATAAAGTTTACCTCAGAAGAACCTTGGAGTACAAATACTTAATGGTACATGACTAACATTTATAAATGTCGGTGGATCCTAAAGGGAAACACGTTTGCCCTCTTAAATAATGACTTCCTCAGCCTCGAGTCTGGTAAATCAGTCCTAATGGGTTGTGTATATTTCCTTCTGTGTAATTAGCGTTAATCTTTGAAGCTGCGTTGTTTAACTTTCTCATGGTTTCCTGGCGTTTCACACGAGCTCGTTCCTCTGGCGCCGGTTTGAAAATACACCGGGGGGTTTTCGCAATCGTAGCCACGACGGCGACCGTTGAGCGCGCGTGCGTATGAAAGAACCCAAATTGAGACGCAGCTCTTTCTCAGATAATCTGATCAGATAATCGATCAGATTGTTTGCCGCAGCATTGATCGTGGACAAACTGCTCTGCTGCTGAACACTGGAAGAGTCTCGCCGATTAATCACCGGCCTGAAAATAAAAAGACAATTTAAAACAGAGGCGCAGCCACGTTGTTTTCGGTATCGAGCTAAAACTTTTTCTCAGTTAACTCTGTATGTTTGTGTTGCTTCCTTCTTTATCTCATCGCTATTTTTCGAGTCTGGAGAGGAAAATGAAACCTCACTGTAATTTTTTCATGCACAGCAGCAGCAGCAGCGAAAAGCGATGCGCACATGAGCAAATTGATTTTCCTCTCTCCGCGGCTTGTTCCGAGAGCATTGAGAGAGCTCCTCTGTTCCCCCCGCGCTCACCACATGTCTCTGGATGTGATGCGTGAGAGCTATCGAACGTGACGCATCATTTCGCAGCACGTCAGAGAGCAGAACGCAAACCTCTCCCCCACCCCCAGACATTAGAATGGGAGTGTTTCCACAGCGACAGTGGGGCAAAGATGATTGTTTTCTCAGATGTTCTGTGGCCCCGCCATTCCCCCACGCTGACTGTGACAGAGGCATTCTGGGATAGGCTGTGGCCGCGCTTGGCAGGCCTCGAAGGCGTCAGTGCTATTTCTCCCGGGACGTCCTGGCACCGCGTCCCAACCCGCAACGCTGCAGCAGCCGCCTAATTAAAACCACACCGCTCCTCCTCTGCTGCTCCTCGCTAAGTCACATCCCACACACACACACACACACACACACACACACACACACACACACACACACACACACACACACACACACACACACACACACACACACACACACACACACAAAAAAACCATCTAAAATGCTATTTTCACATAATTCTTACTCAGAGTGTTTGTTTTAATCTACCCGGAGCCCCAGATGGGTGGAGTTTATAGCATCGGGGTTTGTTAGATAACTTGTCAATCACGGCAAACAGCGCGGGATTAAGTTTCAAACACTCTTTTGTGGTTGTTGAGTAACTTTCTGGCACTCGTGGTGTTGTCACATGTGGTAAAACCAACCCACCCATCTGGCTTTAAAGTAGGTTAAATCAAACGACTGTAAAAGAGGTGCATGAGCACGCAGCCGTGGCCCGGGTCTGACTCAGAGTCCACACACACTGTGAACTTTTCACTCTGCCCCAGACACACAAAGACAGAGGTTTGTGCCACCGAGGCCCGAACGCCCAACATCTCACATCCAAATGTTTCTGTGCTGCTGAAAATCTGCTTTTTCTCTCTGCGCTCAGTTCCAATCCCGTCAATCACCAGCTTGTTAGGCTCAAAACATGAAACATCAGCTCGTCGCAGTTCACAGAACCTGGATGGAATAATATTTGTAAGCTACGTGTGTGGTTTGTTTTAGCCGAGGTAGGCGCCAGATGGGGTTGAGTCTCATGAACGCCGACGTGCCCGACAACTTGGACAATCTCAGGAAAGTGTCTGAGCTCCTGTCGCGGACTTCACGCTAATTGCAAACATTATTTAAACCTGCCATGGCAGCAACGTGTCAGACTTACACACAGGAATCGAACACACGGGAGGTATTTGCATGTGCAGGTCTGGTGGCAGGTTGGCTGAGGAAGCTTCTTCCCTCCACGAGCTGAAGTGTCATCCATCACACGCTTGTTAGTGCCCAGATATTAGATACCCAGAATGCACTGGCAGCGGCCGCACGCCATTCAGAGTTTAAACCTCACAAGATCTTCACAGGCTCAGATTTAGCAGACAGACGTTTCCCCAGCGGGAGAGTAAACGTTCCCACAATTCACCGCACCGTTCCCACATGAGCCTGCAGGAGGTAGAACATACGTATGAATTCAGACCAAACCGCTTTCTCTGTCTCCTCATCGGCAAAGGTCTTTCCAAGTTCACGTGTTTGTCTTGAACATGTTTGAAAACTCTTTGTTATCCTGAGATTCTTCCTGTTGTGTGTTTGAAACGTCTTCACCCCATTAAAAGTTCTGGAAAACTTCGGTGAAAATGTCCTGGACTCCTGAGCAGGTCTGAAAACAACTTTACTTTACATTTAAATCCCCAAAAGTTTTCATAGTTTGTCCAATTCCAGAACTTGGATCCTTCTCTTGGATGTGGAACAGCTGTGTCACGGGTCTGATTTTAGTTTTGTCTTCCCTGTTAAAATGTACAACAACAATTAATTTCATCCCGGAATGAATTATAACAACAAGAACTGAATAAATAAAATGATTACAGTAAAAGAAACTTCTTCGTGTCGGCCAGGAACTCAAACCCCCTCCAGCGAGCTGTGTGTCAGAATGATGGAGCGGATCCAGAATGTTCCTCGTACACACGTGAATAGAAAATGAGAAATGCCTCCATGAATATTCATTGTTATTGTGCGTTAGATGTTTTATTGAATGTATGGACTCCGCAGTGCCAGTAAGCTGTAGGCTGTAAAACACCGTGAGTCCTTCGTCTTCCTCCTCTTCCTCCTGGTTTAATGCTTGTTCAGTCGTTTTAAAGGACACGTGACCACGAGGCTGTTTCTGTAAACACCACCCAGCTGCAGACGGGAAGGATTTTTAATTATCAGGTGCAGCTAAACTTTCAAGGAATCCAGTTTGTTTACTACTTTAAAAAAATAAACCTGGTTCTCATGTGGTCTTTAAAAACAAGTTGTATTACCGCGCACACAATGGGCTCAACACCTGATATCTCAGTCATGTCTGCACATGATTGTTTCTAATCATCAGGTTGCGTCCGTCCAATTGTACCTGTCACATCACAGCCTCTGTTTCGTGTCAGTGTCGGTAAACTGCTTGTTTTTGTTGTTGGTGCCAATTTGCCTCAGAATTAAAGCCAATTTTCTTCGTGGCACAAAAGGATTCTACAACTTGTCACCTTTTCAAATTGCTTTTTTAAAATATTTTCACTTCTGTGCATTTTGGTTGTTGGTTGAACTCCTGAACAGATGATGGGACACGGGCCAAGAGAGAACTCCGTGTGGATCCAGACCAACGGGCACATCCAGGAATTATCCCTTTCTTTAATGTTGTGAGATAAAGTATAACAATGCCATTCTAGTTATTCTAATAATTATATATTCTAATTATTATCTCATTTGTTATTTTGAGAAAGAAAAGCCTGGCAGATGCTGATATTCTCTTTAACCCTTTATTCATTTGTTATTAATAACATTCAAATCTAATTTGAAGATTTAATCAGCGTGATGGTGCAGTTTAAAGTTTGCTCCGCTGCCCCACAGCAAGAAGGTTCCTGGTTTGAATCCCGGTTTGTCTCAGCTCTGGAGTTCTCTCTGTGTCCTCTGGTTTCACATCCTCTATAAAAGAACAAGTTGTGAAGATAATGGATGAGTGGACGACAATTTAAATTTAAATATAAATATTTCATGTAGCACCTTCTGCATCTGTCGTGATGGGATCAAAAATACAGATGATGAGGAATCTTCTTAGAAAATAGTTTTATGTGAAGTGGAATTCTAACTGGATGATTGTGCTTCACCTCTGTGCCCCGGCAACGATTCAACGGGAAATCTTCATCGATCTTTCTGCCTCTTACTTTTCCTCATGAGTCACTGACACACCACACAACACACACACAGACACACACAGACACACACACACAGTGTTTCATATGGAAAGGGAGAACCTGTAATTTGTTGGATTGGGTTACATCTGAATTATGCTTTATGGGGCCCTTTTTCAACAGAGTTGCTTTCTCCTGCAAATTTAATTTGCCGGGTTCTCTGCTCTGTCTTCAGTGTTGTGTCACCGGCACGACACAAAGCAATATCCAGTGTGTAGCTCTGTTTATTCTGGAGACAACGTGGCCTAGTGGGCGTCTTTAAAAACTCTTGGTTTCAAGTCTCAGCCATGAATTCAATTGAACACACAAATATAAAACGGGGAACTCGCATACATAGTTTTTAAATGTCGCTGCACGGAGCAATTTAGTCATTATATAGTTTGTCTTTAACTGGAAGTGTGATTATTAATGAGTGTTTTCTTAGAAATATAAAATAAACATCATACAATGTCTCCCTCCCTGTTTTCTGCCTGTAGAGAAACAACAATCTGGAAATTAGAAAATGTATGTTTTTGAACTGTGCCTCTAGGATTGTTATTTATTTGAATATCTTAGTGATGTTTCTTTTCTCTGATTGCGATGTTTCCTAGATTTAATTTTTTTTTTTACGACCCTTGAAGCAGCTTTGCAGAATTAAGACTCGGAAAACAATAAAGTATCTCTCTACTTCTCAAATGTGTCAGGAACGTCTTTAATTTGACTGATTCTCATGCTTGGTTTCAAACCTCATCACTGTGTTGTTCCTCTGAAATGACACTGACATCACAGTGGAGCTCATAATGCAGAACATGTGACTGCAGCGGTAGTACACGGACACACACACACACACACACACACACACACACACACACACACACACACACACACACACACACACACACACGTTGTGGGGGAATGAATACACAAATAAAAATACTGTAATTGCATTTTTCGTCACAGGATAATCAATAATGGCAGAATATGTCAGTGAGTTTTATTTGCAGGGCTGAAGTCGTTTCTCGTCTTGAAGGGAAAATTTCATCTGGATGTTAAAAGTTAAAGAGTCACGTGGAAAAGACGAAGGAAGAACCGACACGACCTCCGAGAGGGAAAGTGATAAATCGTTAGAATGATGCGTTAAACTCTGCAGATTGAGCTCCACGCTGTCGGTTCAATAAAACTGAAGTTTCAAATAAAGTTAAGTTCATTTGACTCAGTCAACAAGTAAAACATCTTTTTTTAAAAATATATATAATTTCGTAACTGTGTTTTGAAACTTGTTTGTATGTTTTCGTTTTGTTTGTAATAAACAGAACAGGCTCGTTAACTATAACAAGAGTTGGTGGTGAAACCTCTTCGGCCACAGTTTGTGACCAGTCAGGCTCAAGAGACTTTTACAGGAAACTTGTTTTTTACCAAAACACATCGTGATTCACTCCTCTGTAATCCCATAAAGAT
The DNA here is from genome assembly GCA_006182925.3 of Reinhardtius hippoglossoides. Lineage (NCBI taxonomy): Eukaryota > Metazoa > Chordata > Actinopteri > Pleuronectiformes > Pleuronectidae > Reinhardtius > Reinhardtius hippoglossoides. The sequence continues at coordinate 1,944,986 of CM031679.1, forward strand.
CATTTAAAAATAAAAGATATACACAAATTATAAAAAAAACAAATGGAAAAATATAAATGCTACTGTACAACCATTCTGAATATTACATGTTAAACACTTTTTGGGGAGCTGCACTTGACAATGAGATCGATGTCCCAAGTTTCCAAAGTCTTTAATAGAGCAAGTTAGGTTTATGTATATATATACCTGCAGGCAGTTTAACCCTGTGGGTCACGTAGCTCGCTGGTCAACTGGAGGGTTCTAATCCCCCATATGGAGTCCTGGTGATGGGGGGGGGGGGGTAGATAACAGTAGAAGTAGGAGCATCAGTCTCGGTGTTTGAATCTCAAAACGCTGCCCTCGCTTGCGTCTCTGCTCCATTCAGCTGTCGAGCTGCTGCAGAGTTTACTTTTCCACGACTTCTCTTTTCTGTCTCGCTCTTTTTGTTCTTTCGCTCTTACTCTCATACCCTCTTCCTTTTTTTTTCACGACATGTTCCTGTTGTTCACTTGTGTCGTCGCGTCTTGTTTTAACATGAAGCGAAACAAACTGCGTGAAGGTAGATCTAACTTTCCCTTTTCCGCGTCTCCCTGCTGATTGGTTGATGTCGCTCCTCAGCTCTGCACACACACACAACACACACACACACACACACACACACACACACACACACACACTTCCCTCGTCTATTATTTCTGCCGCTCTGTTTGAGTGTGTGAGGCTCAGACAAGTGAGGAGAGGGAGTGATACTGGAAGAATGTTGGGGAGAGATGGGTCCGTTTGAAGTGTCGCAGCGGAAATCCAGAGTCCTCCCTGTGTGTGTGTGTGTGTGTGTGTGTGTGTGTGTGTGTGTGTGTGTGTGTGTGTGTGTGTGTGTGTGTGTGTGTGTGTGCGTGTGAGGCATATGGAGAGCACATGGCTGGATCCTGGCTCCATGTCTCCCCTCTCCCCCTCCTGCTTCGACGGGTTCCACTCTGATGATGGTCCAAAACAATCTTCCTCCTCACTCTGGACATTAGTTATGAGGATTAGTTCACAGAAGTCAGTGCCATCAAAAGGCATCTGAAACAGTGGGGTCTATTTATAGCCTCTTTCTTTTGTCTTCGGGCGGAGAGGAAGTAACCTGCTCCTCCAAAGTCCTCCTGACTGCTGGTTCTGATACAGAAGGTGAGAGACATGTGGGAGGAAACAGCTGGCTGTGGAAAGAACTGTCACAGAGACTCAAAGGGATTTAGTAGAAAATCGGTCATTCTCTGGCAAGTGAAACGCAAACGCAGATTTTTGATTTCTGGCCTCAGGGAGATTTGTGGATGTAAAGATTAATGACGCATCTCCACAACCGTTGGTTTGCTGAGTACGATCACGTCTGCCAGGGTCAAAATGTCCATTTCTACAAAGGAGGAGCAAGTTTTCTGGAGAATTCAAAACAGAAAGGATCCAATAATCTGGAAACTTCCACGTTTCCTGAGCACATTCATGCTCCTTAGAGTTTAAACCCCCCAGACTCTCCTCCTGAGGACCAACATGCTAAAGTTCAGTCACACAAAAAAAATTGTTTCTAACTTCAACCCAACTTTTGTACTGAAGAGCTACTGCAGCCGCTAACAGGACTTAAGCATGTTACACATGTGTATTGACAAAAAATAAGTTAATAACTACATCAGCTCCGTTTGTTTGTTAATTAGCAGAAAAAACTTCCAAACAGATTAGCACCAAACTGTTTGGAAGGATGTGGTGTGGCTCCGGGAAGACGCCATCACACTTTGGGTCAAATAGGGATCAAAGGGCAGATGCAGAACATTAGAGACGGAACATTTTGGAACATTTTTCTCGACTAATATCTCAGTTTGTGCAATTTTGTCCAGATCCAAACTAAATCTGGATCTGAGAGAACCAGGACTCAGATGTTTGATAGTCAGAGAACTGAGACTCTGCGACAGGGCCTGTTCACCGCTGACTTATCCGAGATGTTTGCTCAACTTTAAACACCACGTCACGTGTGCACAAATATTGCACTCTGAAATCGTCTGAGTAATTGCGAGACTCTTGCAGCCGTCTCGATTCTCTGAGAGTGGAACCCTGCTCTCGTCTGCCAGGAACCTTTCTGACTTGCACGGCCTCGTGAAGTCCCGACTGTAAACTACAATTACGTTGCATTCCAGGTCAGACTGTGGTTGTCCAACACATTTATACCGCTTCAATTAACGTCCCCAGGCTGGAGACTACAGGGTTGCACTCGCCCAAAAAGGACCTCTGGGCTGCTCGTGGTTTCAGAGCTATTTCATTTATTTATCGCCTCAGCATTGTTTGTGGCTCTGTGGCTGGAGCGTTCCTGGAGTTGTCACTTGGGCAGCCAACAACATTCTGATGAAAAACACAGTCCGCATCACCAAGGCAAGTCATCCTCGTAAATCTTGGCGGATAACACGAAGGAACTCAACTTAATTACAACGTACTTCATCTGATTGAGATTCCAAAGTGTGAGCAGAGACCTGCCTGCAGTCAGGTCTTCAGGAAACTGGTATTCCATGTCTGCCTGTCTCGAAACGTCTTCTGGTGTCTGAAGGTTGCAGAGTTTGACAGGAGCAGTAATTTCCGTGGAAACAACTTTTCAATCCCGTAAGTGAGTGTGTGTGTGTGTGTGTGTGTGTGTGTGTGTGTGTGTGTGTGTGTGATCGTTTCACATCGCAAAACAAAACCGTTGGACGTTACTCTGCTTCTATCACAGCTCTGTTGGACTTTGAGTTTGAAACCTTTCTGCAGGGAGTTGAGAAAGTTAAGGTCCAGCAACCAGTTGGTATTTTAGTTTGATGGGTCTGAGGTCAGGGCTCGATGTGTGAAATCATTTCTTTATGGACCTGCATGAGAGCAATATCACGTTAAAAATGTTTCCCTTCACTAGAAGTAGTTCATGCACCACCCTGTCTGCATCCCTTTGGCCATGTTGTGTAGAAAAATCACAATATTTCCTTTTCTTCATCAAAATGCTGATAACGTCTGGGTATTTTTAAAACTGCTGATACTCTAACGGTCAAGTCCCAGGTTTTTATTGGTCAATCCTTTCAATTCACGACGTTTTATTGGTTTTAGTCCTCATCATGCATATTTAACAATGCCAATTATACAGCAGCATTATGTGTCACACAATCCAATGTTTATTCCCCTGATAGCAACCAGATGTGGGCCACCTCAGGCAATGATGTGGCCCTTCTGGAAATGGATGTGAGCCCAGTGGGGCCCAAGTCTCCCAAAACAAATGTGGTTCACTTCTGGCAAACATGTGACGAGGCACAATGTGCGTGTGAACCTGACGCAGCCCGTGTGTAAATGGTGAATTCGGCCCAAATAGCCCAAAACAAATTCAGGCCACCTTTGGTCGACATGCGGTTTTGCTATGGCTACGAACCGTGTGTCGTCAGTCCGTGCAGCATTTGGCCCAAACCACTATGTGGGTTTTTTTAAATTTATTTTGTTGTTATTAAGTTTTTGTTCGTTAGCATCTCTGTTATTGTGTTAAGTTTACACGTTAGCACGATACGAGAACTTTCCACTAACCGATGCTGGAGGCTCCACATGTAGAAAATGACAGGAGATCACCTCCTGAGACGTTCATGGTTTTGTGCTGAGAGGAAACAAATGTCTTTTGTAGATATAACTTGGCAGAATTCACCAAGTTATAAAGCTGAGATTTATAACGACAACCATGCAGTTTGTGGATTTGCAGCCATATTTACTGCTGGACTGTAACTTCCAGGATTCATGACGTCAATATATCAGCCAGAAGTAAATAACTAATAAAATTTGGATTTGGATTTTTCACCGAGAGGATTACGAGCTTTTGTCAGCTCACGTTTAGACTGTGACGAAAAAAATATTGGATTTGAAACCAAGATGTTTTAAAATGATTAGATACAGGACGCTGTGTATGTTCCGTTATAGAATTGCAAACATGTAAATAAAAAAAATTGCTCAGCCGACTTTTCATTTTCATATATTAACAAACATCAGTGCCAAGTTATATATTCATACAGATGAGATGTACTGTAAATTCTCCTGCCTCTTCCTCCATATGCTCATTCCCACATGACCTGACCCACTTTAACGCACTGAGCCGAATGTTGCCAGATGAAATCAGAAATTCCGTGTCAAAACCTAATTCTTTTCAGAATTGCTCATTTTTCCTCCGCCGTCAACTCAGCTGAGCTCGTTTCAACTACAGAACAAGTTCAATGAGGAAAAAAGCACCAAAGAATCGCAGTGAGAGTTGATGGGATTAATTTACATGATGTCGATATCCTCTCATATCTGAGTCCTTGATTCCCCAGCTGCTCATAAAACATATTCACCCTCTAATGACTTGGCCCACTTCACTCTGCCTAACTGGCCTTGATATGTGCTACTTTATCCACTTCTCCTGGAGACGGATTTACCTTGGACACCCGGCTTTACGCGGGTCAGCCCCTCTGCTCTGATCCCTCTGGATATAGCAGGGAGCATCAGGCTTTAGGAATGCCAAAAAGATCCGGGGGCCGAGGGATCACCGACCTTGCACCTTCCTATCTTTGGCCATAGCCCTGATTTACTGGAGCGGCCTAAACCCCGTCACCTCGGAGGCCTGTGTGGTTTTCTGGAATGTCCCGTTATCTGTCGCAGTTGTTCAAAGACGTCAGGACGATACAGCTCTCAAATCCATCTTTGACTGTTCTGATGGAGCTCGGGCACAATCGCTTTGGACCCAAAGTATCACCCCCCCCTCATTAAAAAGTGAAAGACAAGTCTGTCTGCGTGGATGGTAAAACTTTACGGATGTTAGCGCGAGTGCAGTAACACAAACCTTATTTTCTACGTTGGCAGGCTCTGCTACTTACAATAAAAATGACTATATTGAATTTCACTAGAATCTAACTTTTAAACTGTTTCCATGAACTGAAGTCTGGACATTTTCTGGAAGACACAGAGAAAACGAGGATGACAAAGAGGCGTCACGCACGTAGAAGCAGGTTTTGTTATCCCAACAAAAATCGAAAAAAACGATTGGACAAATTAAATTGTCGACCAGGTGATGGAACCAAAAGTGCAAATGCAATGTTTAATCTTTAATTTCCCGGTGCTCATTTAGCCAGTGTTTACATGGCGTTCCTCGATGGAAGAATCGTGTGAGTCGAGGGAAAAGCTGCGTCTGAGAAATTGCTACTCGGTCTCTCCCCATTTCCTCTCGCAGTTCACCGACAATAGAACAATTTCCAATTATGTGCAGGACAACACGTTCTCGGTGCCAGCTGCACATTCAGTCTCAGTTTCTGGGAAAAAGTCATAATATCTCTCTGGCACAGAGGAGCTTCCTCCACAGCTGCTCAGCTTCTCTCTGTCGTCTCCTCCCTTCAGGGAATTTCATCTCTCACAGATAAAAGAAAATAGCATTTTAATATCTAATATTATAATTAAATGATAATTCATGTTTCCTTTACATGCTTCGTTTGAATACATTTTAAACCGTCTGAACCGAACAGTGCGGCAGTAGTGTTGTAATAGTGCTCTAACTCTAAATTGTTGCTGGTTTTGCTATGTAACAGTAAAAACGACCATATATAGAAAATGCTAATTTTTAAATAGCTTGAACAATTCATTAGATCTCGTTATAAACTTGGGGATTACTTTAAAGCTCTTTTCAGACTAATGCACCAGTCTTTCATTTTGGGGACATTTTCCAAGAGGGTTTTATGTGAGAATGCAAAAGTCCATATTTGCAAATTCACAGCGAGCGACTGGACGTGTTGGCGACAAAACTGGAAGAATATAAATATCGCAGGATGGAAAAGAGGAGTCATACACGTAGAAGACACCAACGGAGACATTCTCTGGAGTTCATGACTGAAATCGTCTCATTTGTACTTATACAGCTGCAACTGCCAATAATAATAAATATAAAGCTGAATAAAAATCAAACCACAATGTCAAATAATCCTAAACGCTGAGTTCAGCCCCTGGTTCCGGCCTCGGTGTTCAACATTCAGAATATGAAACGCTCCTCTGCACCAAACGGAGCTCTGAGGACTCGTGTAATTCCCTCGACAAGTGCTCTTAGGTAAATGTGAACCACAGTCGCAGCCGGAGTGAAACGTCTCGCTGCTCATTTCCAGTAGTGAAGAGGAGGGAGGGAGAGAATGAGAGGGGGGGGGGGGGGGGGGGGGGGGGGGGGGGGGGGTGAGAGCTGAGATGAGAGACAAGATTGGAGTTTGGGGTTTCCTGGTGCAGATCACAGGGTCAGAGGAGGGAGGGGGTATTTTATCTCAGAGAAATGTTAGATGTCCGTCCTCTGCTGCCGTCATACATAATGTAACAGGCTCTTTTCTGCCCATTCAGCAGATACTGAATCACAAACACACTGTTGCTGCCGCGATGTGTGTGTAAGCAAAACCCAGATCTACTGAAATCAACCCAGCGCTGGTGAAGTGTTTCCTCTTCTGATGAATGAAGAACATGCAGCTCCCTCTTCCTGCTACATTCTAGGGTAACGTATGCATTTTTAATGGATGCACATGAAATATGCCTCATCCAGCGATGGAGTGATTGTGGATGAACTCGCTGCTGCTGCACACCGGGCACAGTATTTAGTTGGAAGATGTTTCATCAGGCAGTTTTGTCGTGCACGGTGCACGGAGCGAGGAACCCCCATATGAAACTAATTCTGAGCGGGATTGTCTTTGTGCTTCTTCTCCTTCTGTCTCTCGTCCCATTTTCTCATCCCCGCTCACAGTCTCTCTGCTGAAGTGGAAAATCTGAAGTAATTGGTTTCTGAATTAAAGAAGGCAAGCAGGGATGAAAACAGGTTCTAATTCATTTTACTCTCTCTGGGAGGACGGAGCAGCGGCGGCGGCGGCGGCGGCGGCGGCGGCGGGGGTGGTATAGGCATCAGGGAATTCTGGCAAAAGAGCATTCTCCCTCAGTTTTTCACCGCCAACAATCAGCCGCATCACTTAGGATGGAGGTGCTGCTATTATTAGAGCTCCGGGTCAGCTTCGGCATGCGGAGGCAGACCCTGTGGCTTAATGCACTTCAGAGGATGGGGGGGGTTGAACAGGGTTTAGAAAAGAAAAACAATACAAAATTGGTTGGCTGTCGGGGGAGCAGGGCGGCAGAGAGAGTGGGAAGGGGGAGGGGGGGGGGGGGTGTTCCACTCAAGCTGCGAGAATTAAAGAGGTTTCCAAGTCGGGGTCGGACACGAAGGCTCGATGTTGTGCACAGCCTGAGCGTGAGGATGCCACTGTCCTCACAGACACTCAGAGGTAATCTGCAGCCGGGTGAGGATCATGACTCACAGCACACAAGATGGAGCCAGGACGGCGGCGCTCGTGGAAAATGTTGAATCATATTCTTATAAGCGTGGATTTCAAGAAATGAAGGAAGACTCAAAATATCCTCAGATACCAAAACACGTCTTCCCTTCAGTGCCGTCGAAGACAATCATTGTTGTGACCCACCATGTTTCAATGCTAACGTTATGAGTTGATTTTTATTAAACTGCGACAGACGAGGAAGATGAAGACGAGGAGCTGCAGCAGGAGGACATTACACTTGAGTTGAGATTCTTTTGTCACATGACTTGTTTGTGGTTATGAAAACTTCTCTGTCCTTGTGTAATAAAATATAGATTGTGGAAGGGGATGATAGGCTCTGAGTGTTCGCACGTCTGCCTGCTGTGTTGTGTCGTGTTGAAAATCTGCCGGACCCCGGTTTATCTGAACCATTGATTCATTCCTTCTTACACCAACAGTAAAGACAAAACTTGATTGATAAGATGGTGAAGCTGCGTTTTCATCAGACCAAACAACTTGTTTCCGCACTTTCCTCTTGGTTTCAGCTCGAAAAAAACACGTTAATAAATTGCATATAGGTTTTTCTTTCTTTCCTCGTCTCAAGAAAAACAAACCTCTACTCCCAATATCTCGTATTATTCTGCCTTTGACCTGATCCCAGTATTCTCTCTTTGCAGGATGATATATTGTAAACACAGACACTGGAACCGGACTTTTCCTTTGTGAACGGTTCCGATCTGTGGACTGGATTTCTCCTGTTAGTTGCTTTATTCATGGCGGAGGAGGAAGTGACTCACTGGGCATCAAAGGCTCCGGGCACACGTCATGTAAATAGATGTTGATGCAAGAGCCTGCAACAGTGACGAGAATCTGAGGATAAAACTGAAATCTGCCGCTGACCGTTACTTTCACCTGCATCATTTTTAAACTCATAACCATGATGTGCATATAAAACATTTAAATTTTTTTGGTTTCCTTCCTCCTGCAGATCTGTCCGATGCTGCAAACCCAGCTTTCAAACTGGTGTTTCTACTTTACATGTAGCCGACTTGTGACAAAACCAGAATATTGCTATTAATATTATTATGATTTATTATGAAGACTCTTCACTGAGTTTATATCTGATGATTTGTGTCCATTTAAATGTGTCTCCTGTTGGTTTTCAATATGTTTTAAGTATCTCAGCTTAATTGTTTTAAGAGTTAAAATGACAACTGGAGGCTTTCGGCCAGCGAGTGACCCGACCACTTCCTGAAATGTACCTGTCAGTGTCAAATGAAAACCATGTGAGAGGAAGGTGTGTTTCAGTTCAGTGTTTGATCCTCTGAGGAGCTCTGGGTGATGGATGTGGTGTGTGTGTGTGTGTGGGGGGCTCACACACTGTAGTCTGGTAACTGTGTGTGTCTGGTATCATCATCCCTGCTCTTTACCCTCAGCTGATAACCCCTGATTTGTTTGTGGGGGTTAATCCCTGGATGACGAGGGGACGCTCCTCAAAGTGCAGCCTCTCGGTCTGCGGGGATTCAAACCGTCCAAGAGTTACAAACACAATGAGACAACTGTCCCTTTCACTCCTCGGCCCCCCCCCCCACACAGGATCACAACACACTGATCAGCGAACGCCATTCACTCAACTGCTGGATCACAACATAAAGGGGATCATCTCTTTTGAACGATTGAATCCCTTTCATGGGATTTGACAGAGATCTGCTCATGAAGTTGGGCTTTCTCTTCATTTTACCCACTCAGCTACATGTGGGGTGTGTTTTAATGGTTCGTTTCATGAAGTTTAATTAGTATACAGAAATAAAAAGCAAATTGGACAATGCTAAAGTATTAAAGTTTCTGTGCAAACACTGTTTTAATGACACTGAATCAAGGCTTCATCACTTCACTTCTAAGACATCAGGAGACTCCAGTGTTGGTTGCTAGAGTCAAGGTGCTGTTTTTGTTCCATTTTAACTGAAATATTTCCAATGTTTTACAGTTCTGGCACTTTTAAAACCATTTTTGCACATTTTACATCGTAAAGAACTTCCTTGCACCAGAAGGTTAAAAGTTTATTTGACAGGAAAAGGAAACATCCATTATCATATCTTTAGAGAAACAGCTTTAAACCTAAAACAAACGTTCAGAGGGAAATGTCCTCGAGGTTGAAACATAAAAGTGTGTATGTGTGTGTGTGTGTTTCTGTGTGTGTCTGTTTAACCTTGGTAGAGCATGGCAGTGTGGGGCCTGACATTGAAACCCGGAGGGAACGACTCTGCTGCAGAACACGTCGACACATTTACTGTAACTGTCCTGTAAATGAATATATTCTATTCTACGTTTTTCTTATTTTAATCTGTATAATGCAGGCGAGGTTCAGGATCCAGCTCTCAGGTGAGTTCTACTCGCTCTTAAACCTTAATGACCTCCTTCAGATATCACGACGATGGATCGGACTGAATGATGCCATCACCTGCAGCCCTGACTCCAATTCTTCTTGTTGACGAAGGAGAAAAGTATTATTATTTATTTATTAGCAGCAGAAATGACTCTGAGGTGAAAAGTAAAGGCACGTGCGAGTTGGAACTGACCTTGAAAGAACACACAGACTCAAACAGAGTCTGGCGTCACACCCTAAACTTTTGCAATGTTTGAATGTATATTGATGTATTCTGTTGAAAGCACTTTCTTAAATAAGTGGCAGCGGGTCAGAAGCACTTAGTTGCTCTCCAGCCTCTGGTGTTGTCTGACGCTCTCGTTCACGACTCGGCCTGATTGATGGAACGCGCTCTGCAGATTAGAGCTGGCTTGTTTGGATACTGTTTGCCCGATAGAGCACTTGTGCAAGGCTCCACTTGTGTTTTCCTACGTGTCTGCTGACAAGTCGGGGATTGGAGCAGAGTGGTGAGGGACGCCGCGCTGGGCAAGGCCGACTGGTACGACAACATAGTTCTGTTATCAGAGACAACAGCACCGTCGGGTTATAAAGAGAAGGGTTTTTCTTTGAGAAACCAGAGACGCCTCATGTGCTGTTACATTCTGCTGAGGTGCCCATATTCGAAATGTTGTGTTATGCATGAAGTTTTCTGCTATTTGATCATATTTCAACCAACAACTGCATTCGTCTCCAGCACTTGTGTGTGAGCAGTATTTCTGTATCTTGCAGCTCTGCCATTTTACTTCGGCCTGCAACTAACAAACCATCATTATTATTGATTTAAACAAGCCTCATACATAAGGCCACGCTACTTTATCTTTGCTCTACATCGGTGGCGGTTCCTATTTGTTACCATACAGATCAAGATCTATGAATTATTCCCAGTGGAAATTGGTAGAAATGTTAAAACGTAGCATGAAAGAAAGTGAAATTCCTCAATCTTCCCCACGGGTTCTTTCTTGGTTCCATCCTTCCAGATTTTGCGTAATCCTGCTAATGAACAACAATCCGACACGAGTTTTAAAACACACCCGTGTAGACCAGATGGGACGATCACATTTTTCATTTCTCACTTTGGTTTCTTTAGGTTTTAGTGTTTATTCTGGATATTGATTGATCATGATACAGTTCTACTCTTCAGCCCCATATAAACCTGGTTTCATCCTTTTTAGTGCAACACTAAGCTGCTCTATCTTTGATCTGAAGCACACCACGAGTGTTTAGTTGCCAAACCTGCAATAAACCTTATTAAATCATATCTAATGAGGTAAGAAGATGAATTCACAAATCTCTGGCTTTGTGGAGGTAAATCTTCATTAGACTGAAGCGCCGGAATCGTGCACACAGCCTCACACCGAGTGAGATTCACAGCAGCTCCACGTGACGCCATCCAGGTCTCAGTATCTGCTGCTTCCCAGAGAGAGAGACTTGAAGCAGCGGCGAGCTGTCGACCCCTCGGCTCTCCCTGGAGCTCCTTCGTCAAATCCCCCCTCGGCTCTCTGTAGTGAACCTCAGAGTTTAACTTTGACTGGTATTACCAACATGTAGGTCGGATAGTACTCGTTCTTGATATCATTTTACACTTTTTAACAGTGACGTATTCCTGAAAGGATTCTGGGTTATTGAAAATTCTGGATATCAGGGGTTTTAATTTTGACAGTTCTAACAACTAATAGACCTGCATGAGTTGCATAATAGATTCCAGCAGCATTTAGCTAAAAGTAAAGCAGCGTTTGCTAGAAAAAGCCAATTCAGTTTAGCTAACGAGCTAAATTTTGCAAATTTTCTGTCCCTTCAACCTGAGGATGATTATTATTCTGCTCGTCTAGTGGTAAAGATCTAGGAAATCAGTTTGAATCCATCTAAACAAATAAATAAGAAAAATCCTGGTTTATAATGTTGGTTAGCTTGTCCAGAAGACGGTGTGGAATATTGTGTAGGTTCGCGAAAAAACCGGTGACACACACGTGGAAGACTCCGACGAAGATGTCCGGAGAGTGTGTGCGTTGATGAAGAGCGGACGGTGCTGTCACGGTTCTGTAAACACGATCGCTAATGTCCTACAGCTACGACACATCCAACACGACCATCAGGGACGGAGATGAACTATGTAAAATGTCAGTATATGTACATGGACCCGTATACATTCCTATACAAGGTTTTACAGGAGTTGTGTTTTCCTCCATGTGAGATTTCTCTCTGTCAAGCAGATGTGATGCCAAAGTTATTTCTTATTGTCGTGGCAGTGATTACTTAAAAGAAACATGTAATTTCCAAACCCTGGGAAACTGGCTGTCGCATATTTCCGCGCACCACAGATTGAAATTAAAGTAAAACGTTTGTCAACTTGTTTTCTTTATTCTCGCTGGGAACGAAACGTGAGACGTCTGTCCCCCCTGATGCAGAGCGGAGCATCTTCTGCCTCACGAGCCAGATTGAAGAGCCACAATCTGATCCCTGCAGAAGCCGGACCCCGGCAGAAAGGAGTTGGATGAATGCCCGAACTGATCCTGATTGTTCAGGCAGTGTTTTCAAAGGGAGCGTTCCTCAGGCCGATGCTCTGTGGACGGAGAAGCAGGCTTGTTGATCCTCCAGAAACTCCTTATCTGTTCTTTGTGGGCCCTGCGTACATTGATCACGCCCATTGTTGTGCATTGAGGCCCGAGTGAATGAGCCTGCTGTGTAGCAGCCCCCCCCCCTCCAAATGAAGACGTTCCCACAGAGTGACCCGACACACGGAGTGAGACGTCAGCCGGCCCGTAGACCTTGTTCGGCATCAGGCTATTGTGCTGGATCGTGAATTATATCTTTAAGACCATTTATTTATTACTAATTGCTGCTTTTGTCAGATTAGTAACTTTAATCAAAAAATTATAGATATTAGAATCTATACTTTGTACTTTATTGCTGTTTTTCTGCCTTTAAAAACCTGTATTTTCTAAATGACCCAGACGGACTTCACCACCTATTCTGCCGACCTCGAGTCTGAGCTTTATTTTATCCTCTATTTTCTCTCCATATATTTTTAACTGCAAACTGTTTTACCATTCAAGCCGTCCAGCTGTGTAATGTTGGACTTGCTAAATTAAGACGTTCCCTCGAATGTGCCGCAAAGAATCGTCCAACCGCGCAGCTCATGCTTCTCGGCGACCTCCTTCTTCGCGGTAACTTAAGCACAATATTTACTTTACTCTCATTTGCCTTCAGTGACTGTGTTTCCATCCCTTTGCTTTATAATTGGTGCCTTTTTTTATTCGGTTAAGCTTTATTTTTAACCCGAGCTGTGAGCAGAATCCCATTATTCAGCCATTCAGATATATATTTTTAGACTCAGTGTTTAGAAGAAGCATTATTTTTGAATGAATGGTTTTCAGCCTGAATCCATATGAGTGTGCGACCACGGCACAGGATCAGAACTGTGACACCACTCAATATAGACTAATTATCTTATGTTTACTATGTTTTTAACAGAAATATATTTACTCTTCACAGACGAGTGATTTCATCTGTGTCTGACCTCAAAATGCAGCCTCCTAACTTTAACACTTCTCGCAGGGCTCTTGTTTAATGTGCTGGTCTGGGTGTGGCGACTCCGAGTGTTGGTGGCAGTTTGCTGTTTGGTGTGAACGTTGGCATAGTTTACCAGAGGAGCTGGAACTCAAGTGCCCTCTACTGGTGGAGGCAGGTCCCTGAGCTGTGTGGTGGGACCTGTATATTCTCCCCGTCATTGTCTCTCTTCAGTTTCTTCATCATGAACCTTCCTCTCTAACGTTTATTCAGTTTATTCAGACGTAAAAAGAATCGTCTGCACTCCAAAGTGGTTAGTCACAAACTTGTAATTTAGTTCTGTATGAATTAGTTAATTCTGTTTGTTTTAAAAGCAGTAGTTTCTCTACATGATTCGATAAATGTTGGAGTCTATAACCTGATCTGTGTCTTTATTTTTATTTGCCTGAAGGAGTCACACATAAAGACACTTGTTATAAAACACTTGTGTCCCCCAACTGTTCGTTACTTCACGTTGCTGTGATCCAAAGCTGGAAAAGAACCAACAGTGCCGAGGATCAGATCTCAGACTTGCAGGTTCTGGGGTCGACACCAGGTTACAGGGGGACAAACCCCTCGGTGACCACATCTGTACAGCTGTGGGAGGGAACAGGTAGAAGTGAATCCTGCAGAAACCTGGCTCGTTGTTTTCCTGCACGTTAAGTGTAGAGGAGGCCACTTTGTGTGGAGAGAGCAGCTCCTCAGTGTGTACGAGAGGCGGATCCGCTCACGGCTCCCCTTGCTTATCTTTCCCATGATAGCGCGTCTCACGCTGCGTGGGCTGGACTCGGCCCTCCTCCCGGCCAAGCCAGGCTATTCTCCTGCCTCAATAGCTCTGTTTGACTCCCCCAGCAGAGTCCCGAGTTTGTCTGAGGGCCCGAAGTGGAGTCCCTCCTCTCTCTAGGACCCTCAATCCTGCCCGGCACCCCCCACCATCAGCCCAGTGAAAACCAAGCGCCACAGGCTGAGCGGAGGAGAAGAGGGGCCGCTCCACACCCCGGGTCTAAAACGCTCCGGGACAAAGGCAGGAAGAAAAAAGGAAAGAAGGGAGCTACGCTGCCGGGCTGACCCAACGCTGGCCTGCGTGTCTGACAGCAGAATTAATGGCGGAGTTTGAGATACTGCTGGAGCCAAGCTAACAGTTTACACACAGAAGGGTTTCCAAGGACGGGCCCTCAGACAGGGAGGCTGGAAGGGAGGGTGGGGATAGAAGGGAGGTGGAGAGATATTGAGACAGAAGGCGAGGAAGAGAGGGAGGAGGAAGGAGGGTGAGGGCACATGGAGAGAAAAAGCAGGAGAAAGAAAAGAGACGACAAGAGACAGAGAAACTTTCAGCTTCAAAAAAATCTAACTTTACATTATTCAGTCCAAAATGCAGGGGCTGATCTAAGATTTTCCTGAATCAGGGGCCTATAAAGGGGCCACAATTTACACACAAGGAGCCAATTATATGTCCAACATCCAATTCCTGATTCAGTAAAGTGCCCATTTAGTTTTGTCTTATTTACTGTTAGCTCTGTAAGCAAAGCCACACATCACTGAATGTATTCAGAAAACTGTTCCTAGTTTAGTAAGTGACCAATAAAAAAGTGGCCCCCTCGATCAGATTTCAGCTGGGGCCAGTGCCCCCCTGGCCCTGCTGCTGGTTCTGCCCCTGCCTATATGTCTCATTGCCAACACACGACAGGGATGATGAGACAGTGACTGAGTGAGCGAGCGGCAGCCTGGGAGGGAGAGGCCGACAGATGGGAACGCAGACAGATGAGCCAGTTTGAGACTGGATCCACGCAGAGAGCCACACATCAGCTGGACTACAGTTTGCTTGGCTTGCCGGCGGTTGCCATGGACACCTCCCAGCGCAGAGGCAGGCATCCCAGGGAGTTCCTCGATGTCCCCCGAGAGAATCGTCCAAAATGACGTCGCAACCGTCTGTAACCGCGGTGACAGCTCTGACATCAGCCACATCTGACAGGGGGAGTTGTTGTCTGCAGGTAGACACACACACACACACACACACACACACACACACACACACACACACACACACACACACACACTCCTTTCAGTTACACACCTACGAGAATTTCTCACTTTCCACTGATGCATTTTCTCTGTGTGAAATATTCATAACACACTTTTGGCCATTTCCAACTCACTCACTCACTCCATAGGATTTTTATTAGATTCTAGACGAGCAACAATGCAAAGTACACTTCAGGGGGGGGGGGGGGGGGGGGGGGGGGGGGAGGATGTATTAATCTTCATAGTTTCAAAGGCCCCCAAAAAAAATGTGTAAAATTCTTTAGGGGATGTGAAGACTGGGAAAACATCTCTCTCAGCACGGATAAATATTTGGATTAATCCTGGTTTTCTCATGCAAAGTGAGGCCTCAGCGATACCTTCAGCCGAGCGCCGGCTCCTGGATGAGTTAAGTAAGCCCCCACGGCTTAAAGAGATCAATTGGAATCCCCCCCCCCCCTCCATTTTCTCCCTCTGCCCATTCAAAGAGTGGCCAACAGCATGAGATGGAGACACACTCATGCGTGAAATAGACTCTTCATGGGGACGCTGGTCTTTGGTCGTCTCGTGTTGGGACCCTCGTCTTAATCCCCGTCCAGATCCTCCTCCTCCGAGGGGACGGCGAGGACGAGGCCTTTTCTTTAGGAACAGGGGGCGAGGGGGGGGGGGGGGGGGGGGGGGGCCGATGAGTCCATTGACGAACAGTTACGTATATATTTAAGTGATGATTTCATAAGCGACGGTCGACCGAGCAGCAATGAGCCTCAGCGCGGCAGCTTCTTCCTCTATAACGATGTGATGTGTTTGTAAACCAACTGGTGAAGCTGGTCTTCAATGCAAACAATGGCCCTGACCCCAACTGATATATATATATATATATATATATATATATATATATATATATATATACACAAACATCCAGGCATATATGCACAGACGGACACAAACCTGAACACAAAAGAAACACAATCCTAGAGAGATTTGCAGCCTCTAGTCACCTGATGTAGCAGAATCATATTTCTTTTTTCTGGTTCCATGTCTTCATCTTGTGATTCCTTTAATTTGAGGATCTCTTGCTCTAGGCTGGGAACCCTGCTCTGTTTACACACTTACACTAATCTAATTTTCACATGTTGTGGATATGGAATTTGATTTTATCAGTGAAATGCCAGAAATTCCACGTAAATTTAGCAAAATGACCCCCTAAGTTTAATTAGACAATGATCCTTCTGTGACTTACCACTGCCAGAGGTAAAACAAATGTGACTGTTTTGTGTTTTAAGACCTTTCATGAGTTCTCTAACGCCACCTTCAGATAAAAATGAGCAGAAAATATATCATGGTTGTCAAATTTCTACTACAGTTGTTGATTCATCCGCCCCAAAAGAAGAAATCTGTGTAATTCCATGATCTGTTTGTTGTTTTCAACAGTTTTCCGGGGGGTTTGATAGTTTATTGGTTTACTTGTCAGCAGAATTACACAAAAGCTACTGAGCCAATGTCCACTAAACATGGTGGAGGGACCACGTCCGGGAAGAACCCATTACATTTAGGTGCGGATGCAGATTAAGGGCCGTTTGCTGTGTACTCCGAGTGACGCTCCAGTTGTTTGTTCATTCATTATCCCTCACACACTCTATCATGGGTGTGAAGTGAATATTGCAGCTGCTGCTCAGTAACACACAGTCGCATTGTCGGGACGCAAACAATCCAAGACGTACAAACTGATTAGAGTTCGCATTCGGTCTTTTATCTGATCCTGAGGATTTTCTCTGGTGCTGAATGGAACCAGACGACAGATACATCTGTGGTAACGGACGCCTCTAACACCACTGTGTCCTCTTTAGCCTCCGCTATAATGAAGCTCTCTCTCTCTCTCTCTGACTGGTCCATAGACTCAGCTCGCACGCAGTAATTATCCCTGCTCTGCAAAGTCCTGGGAGCTCAGTCCCTGCTAATGTCTAAGGATTCATTATAGTGTAAAATAGATAAAAATTCAATTATTTCCTCCCGGGTACACGCATTAGTCCGGATTGTCCTTCTTCTTCTTCTTCTTCTTCTGTCGAGGCCAATTCTCTTTGTCTGTGGTATCAATACCACATCACAGCCTGATGGCGACTGCAGCGCTTCTGGTTCCACAGATAGAAATTAATTGAACAAGGGGGGGGGGGGGTGAAGGAAAATCTCTCCGCTGTTAGTTTCTGTCAAACATTTTCAAAACGAGGGGAAAGTTCCACTGATCTTGGTAATGTGAAAAGCAGAGCTACAAAAGGAACGTGAGTTTATAGTGAATATCTGAATCGACTCTGTTTGAGATTATTCTGAGTTTAATGTTGCTTCTTATTGTTTCCAAAGAGGGAATCAAGTCTTAAAATAATCTTCTGAAAGCTCAGCAACTTTATTCTACTGTTACATTTCTCAATAATGAAATTTACATTTAAACCTTTAAGTGAAAACTGCAATTTGTGCTGTTATGACACGAGGGACCAGATGTGCACAGTTGAAGATGATGAAATCCCCGACACCAGAAAAACAACTGCTCAAAATCTGCAGACAAGTTATTCACTTTTCCAGAGCAGCACAAACATCCAGCGTTACTCGCTTGTCTTCTATTCTCCGTCTCTTATCCTCTTCTCGCTAATGACACCATCGCCGTCCCATTCCCTCGCTTTCATGCCATTTTACTCGTGTCACAAAATGTCAGGTCTCACACGGCGTTTCTCACAAATCCACATCCGCAGTGCATTAATATTCAGCCTGCTACTAAATATTGAATTCTCTTGATCCCCCTTGAACTTAAAACATCAGGTACTCGGCGTCAGTTTGAGGATAAAAGTCAGATTTCTCACGGCGGAACCTGTGTGAAATGTTTTTTCCATTCATTTCTTTCCCAGAGACCTTTGGGGATTCAAACTAGCAACTGTTTGGTATTAAATACCTTTATTAAATCCCTTAAACATATATTAAATTAAAAAAATGCATTGTTTAATTTTCTTTATGAGCAAACAACATCAGATTTGTTTGATGTTTCTTGACACATTTGAAATGTAATGTTATTTAAATTAAAATAGATATAAACAATGTGTAGTTCATCACTTTATCTTTGCATGACTCCACTAAATATTCATCCAATACCTGTGACTGAGACTCGGTCCTCACGCCGGCAGCAGGATTCCCTGTTGCACCAACATTTAAAACTCACTAATTTGTTTCCTCGTTTAATCGCTTAATTAACTTCCAGCATTTGAGTCCTGACGATCAATATTAATCACTGCTTCAGACGGGGACCCGCTAATGAGATCAGATTAAGTGCCGGAATTACACCCGCTGCTGCCTGGAATAATTACAAATCACTAAGTATCCCTCTATGCTATTAAAAGGCCATTTAAACAGCGTCCATATAACCTATTTCTGTCTGTGACGACGCAGTAATTACAAGCTGCCGGACGCAGACGAATCGCTCTCCTCGTCTCGTTCTGGTTTCACGTGCTCACATGTAAACCGCTGCAGTTCCCCCGGCGTGTGATGATGGACTGATTTGTTTTCACAAGCTCTACGTGTGGGACGGCAGCAGCTGGGCCTCCTGTGCACTTTTAATTATGTTCCTGTTCACCCCTGAAATCTGAAGTGTGTTACAGACGAGTCGGAGCTTGTTTCACAGACGCAGACGGCACAGTCACCACAATCTCTGCGTTTGGACTACGCTGTAATTGGCTGGATTCACAGTGGGAAGCTCTTTCAGGAGACGCCGCTCATTCATTTTTGAATGGGGCGATGTCACGTGTTGCCGAACTGCATTGTGGTTCATTTTGCATAGTAGAAGTTGAGAAACCCTCGTGTTTTCAAGCAGCGCCAAAGCCACGACCCAATCAAATCGCGTTCAACCCGTTAAGACTGAATGCAATATATATATATATGATGAAATACTCTCGAGGAAAGGTGAAATACACTATAACTTGGTTATTACTTATTAGTACTTATTGAGCTTTTAAACAACAAAGGCCTGTTGTCTCACATGGGTTCTGGGCAAAACCGAAACCAGTCACAGCACCATGTCCCGTTGTTTAAAAGCCAGATGCACGTGCACCTTATCAGATTGTTATTATCAGGGCGTATTTGACCAGATAGTAACAGTTATAGATCTCAACATCATAAATGGTCAGAATTTTGACATCAATATCCATCAATTATTTCCAGTTAAACTGATAAACATGTAAAGAACCTCTCCATGCTGCAGACAGAGATTATAAAGTGCTCTTTCCTGGTCCGTGCTCCATCCCTCCACCAGGTTTAGTGCAAATTGTGTCCGTGCACATTGTCCTGCAGACAAACACACAAACCAACAGTTACCTCCCCTGGCTGAGAGGAAACAGCATCTCCATGTTTCTGCACCTGGACCGCCGCTGTCTCACTGTGCTGCCTAATTGCAGAGATCCACCGTCTGTATGAATCTCCATGTTTTTGCATTCGCAGGCACACCAGCTATTTCCATTTTAATTTGCCCGCAGCACGTAACAGGCTGCAGTGGGTTGTGGTGCAAATCCAGTTGTTTTCCTCGTCCCTCCTGCACAGGAATCCATCCAGAACACGAGAAGATACCAGAGTCCAACGTAGCTGCTGTCTATCTGTGGCAGCAAAGACAAACATGTTGACATCAGGAGAGAGAAGTGTGAAGTGACGTGTGAGCTCACAGTATGTTTCGCTCTTTAATGTGCGATGATATACACACGGTGTGAAAAGCAACGCCTCCAGTGTGTGGAACAGACTTCACCGGCATTCGGAGTCAACATTTATAATCCGGAGGACGGAGGGTAAATGTGCCAGTTTGAGTGTTGAGTGACAGAACTCATGCAAACGGACACATGTTAGAGATTTCCGTGTGTTACTCTGCTTCTCATCGTGTGTAGTGATTGTTACCGTCATCGATGGTTAGTTTCCTGGTTTTGATACGGTGACAGAAAGAGCTCAGTGCGCCTCAGCTGGAGGAAACAGCATCAAACAGACGAGATAAGAATCAACCAGTGTTTTAAGCTGCGGTGTTGAGCTATGTGTGATGCGTTAGGACATTGAACAGTTGTATAGTGGTAATGTAGTAATGTAGTAATGTAGTAGTAGTGCTGTTACTTCATGAGTTTGTCAGTGTGGTTCCCAAACTACAGGTCAGGATCCTGTGGGGGGGGGGCAGTCAATTTGGGGGACGTGAGCTGAAAGGTGTCGGAGCCTCTGGTCTACAAGACAGAAGTTTGAGGTGATGGGACCTTCAAATGTTATTTACGCTTCTCATGTGAGTGGGAGAAATGCAGATAGAGAATCAGCTGAGCAGGAAACCATGGCCGGTCTAAACACCCTGCTCCCACAGCATTAGAGATCATCTCTCACACATTATCAAACACCACCGAGGTCCTCCCGACCTTGTGTTCGAATCGGCCTCCTGTTCCGGCCCCAGGTTAGGAGGGCTGCCGCGGAAGGGAAGTCAGGAAACGAGGTAGAGCGCTCTCACGAAGATAACGACGCTCGCTCTGTGGAGAAATGCATCCACTGACATCAAGACCGGACAAACGGCATCTCTGTCCTAGATTAAATCAAACTGCACCAGATTACACACAAGAGGAACGATTTGTTTTACATCAAGATCCATGAAATGTCCCCTGGGAAAATAGTGAAATGTCAAAAAGTGGAAGCAAGAAAAACCATCTTGGATCTGGCTCGTTGTTCGAATTCAAAATATAACGGTTTCTATCTTGACTCCTCATTTCACAGACGTGGATTGTTGGTATACGTCAGAAGTCTGAGGAACAGCCACAGGAAATACAATACTTTACCAGGAGCTTGCAGGAACTCAGACTTTCTCCTTTTATTCAAATGTCCCGTCACTTTAACAACGTATATTTCGTTGAATGAATGAATTCCTCTGAACGAGGCCTCTTGGAGAAACTGTGTATCTATGTTTATTTGAACTGCTTCGAAATGACAGCGAGCTTCCAGAGACGGGCTGTCACCAGATCTTCTCTCCTCCACAGGCGGCAGGAAGACGACATGTTGGGCCACAGCGTTTGGGTTAAGCTGGATTTATTTCTAAGTTGCCCTCCAACGATCTGGATCCTCACGGAGAGCGAAACAAAGACTCGCGTGTTTCTGTGTGAAAAGTCAGGGATGAGTCCTGATCCCTCACAGAGCTTCCTGTCAGAGTGTGAGCGGGTAGAGAAACATGGCTCCGGCTGTAAAGACTAAAGAAACCCTGCAGTGTCTCAGCTCCATCCCTGGCATCCGGGCTCGGTACCTGGCTTTATAAGGCCTTGAGCGATGCCAGAATCGGGCTATTCCTGGAGACGCTCCTCCGCGCTCTGTACCCAGGGAGCTTTGTTTGGACTGAGGCCGGGCAGAAGACGTACGGTTTGCCCCCCCCCCCCCCCCTCACATCACCTATTAAATCTTTACTGTCCACGCAGTCCGGTACAGGCACAGGGAGACGGGGACGGAGAAGATGAACAGTGCAGAACATTCTCCTGCTCTGGGTTGGATAGCAGCTGTAAATCATTGTGATGGGTTGTTTAAACATGCATGTGCCACATGGCACCAGTGCAGCTGACTGAGGCGATGAGTCTAAATATAAAACATCACTGATCTCAGTTCAGTTTGCTTTTGAAACCCAGTTTGACTGAAGTAGCAGGTTCATTTAAATTAGTATTAATTAATCAATGTTTTTTCCAGTGATAAGGTGCCGACTGTAAAACAAATCGATGAGAAAGTGATTTAAAGTTTCTAAAAAAGTTTCAGACGTTATCAAGAAAACTCCCTGAGGTATCCACGGCAACCGCCAGCCAGTGTGTGTCCTGTAGCTTCACCTGAGACTTTCAACCATCTCTGTTGATTAACCTCGACCTCACACTCATGTAAATGCGTTAATTGAAGATTGTAGCGAGTAGCGGAAAGGTCACTGGATCCTACATTTCCCATCATGCAACTCAGGAATGTCTGCAGGTTTTCAGTTAAAACTCAAGAGTTCGTTTCATGAGTTAAAACTGGTGGAAAGCCCCTTTAACACAGAAGAGAACTGTGAGTCATGATAACTCTGACTTTTTGATCATTTTAGATTTTTGACACCGAGGAGCAAAAAGTGGTAAATCAGTAAAAACACAACTTTTAAAACGCTCAGTAAATATCAATTAAATCGAGTGAATGAATCCCGACCAGCTCGTTAACGTCCGCTCCACAGTTGACAGACGATGACGCTCTAGCGGGGACAGGAGAGGAGCTGGTGATTTCCCTGATTTACACACGTCTGTGAAACAGGAGGTCATTCTGATCTGATAGGGGGAAAAAAACCCGGATTGATTCTCCAGCTCAGACGCAGATTGTTTGGGAAGAGCTCCGTCCTCTGGGATCGGACTCGGCTCGGCCTCAGCTGTTGGACGGCAGGATTGTGTGTGTGGCTGCCGGCCAAATGTAATGTTTACACTAACACGCACAACTGTTCTGTACATAGCCACGGTGAATTAACAATCCTGAGACGGGGCACTCTCGTGCGCTGTCGTGATTATGGCGAGACAGGTGCTTGGTGCAGTAGTGGGAAACAGGGAGTGTGTGTGTGTGTGTGTGGGGGGGGGGGGTGCACTTGTTGGCCATGTTTTAAATTAAAACACAGACTGACACCTCGTTTGTTATCGGGCCCTGGTGAACACAGTGGTTTCACTGTTCTGTCACAGTTTGACTTCCACGTGGTTTGTTTCGTCTCCTGCGCTGAAGGACGGATTCACTTTTAAGAATTTAGATATTTCAGATGCATGTTTTTTTTTTTACGTGTGTAAAGACTCTTTGCTTTGAACCGTGATTCTTGTTGCAGGTGAGACACAGAACAAGAGTCACAGTAAAACAGAGGTGTTTTAAATATGAAAAGGTTTTTGTTTCCTCCCCCGGTGCCGCAGCAGGGACGCTGGTTCTCACTGATGCTGGTTCTCAGTGATGTGTGTCTTCTTTCACGACCACCTAGAAAGCTAACGAAAGAGAACGCCACGAATCCACAGAGCTCCGCCACTCTGCGTCTGATTTCTCTTTTCTTCTCCTGCAGCAACAGGTGGTCGATTAAAAGTCAATTCCAATTCATTCTCCAGGCAAAAGCATGCGTTCAAATACAAAGTGTTCAGCTGCTGAGAGAAAAATGAGACAAATCACAATCCCTGGGATGTGAGGCTGCAGCAGCATCTCAGGAACATCTACTGTATCCATTAGCAGGAGGATGGAGCAGCTAATGAGCAGAGGGTCATTGGTTCAGGTCTCCCAGGGGCCCACGCTGCTGTAATACATGCAGCACTTAACCTGAATCTTAACCTGAGCCGCCTCATTAAACCTCCAGCTGTACAAATGGAAAGAAATGTGTCGGGAATGTTTGCCGTTCAGGGGGGTTCTCTCAGGAAAGAGGCCGTGAAAGGACTCGGCTCCTCGGATTGAGGGTAGTTCAGGCGAGGTCGGAGCTGGAGGACTTAAAGAGACAGGAGCTAAAACCAAGTGTTTGAGACAGAGGCTGAAAAGAGGAGCTGCAGCGATGGACAGTCTGAGGACATTGTTGTCTGAACATAAGAGCACGTTAACCTTTTCAAGTAATGACACAAATTCTGGAACTGAACATGAGCATAGTTTCTCCTTTAAGAGTTCATATTTTCAGATACTTCTTTAAAAAGTTTGCGTATTTAGATTCGCTTCCCACATGAGACCAGGGAACATTAATTATAGTCCGAGCAGAAACAAAATAGCAGTTTTGTGTTTTGCAGAAAATGTTTATCCAGGTCGAAGGACGACTAGATAAGTTGATGAAAGGGAAATGAAGGAGTTTCTGAAGTATTTCCAGGGAAAACAAAGGCGCACACTTCTCGTTGACCCTGCTCTGAAAGGTTAGCTCATGTTTTTCAGAGATAAACTCTGAACAGAGTTTCATTGTGCAGCAGCAAAAAAAAACCAGAAGCTAATTAAAGAGTGCAGCAGCAGTTTGTTCACCTCCTCTCTGTCCGATTCATCCTCCACCAACCGCAACACCACACTGTGCACTCCCTGTTCGCCAGGTCTGTGTGTGGGACACATGTGTGTGTGATTGATAATTCTCTGCTGTTATTTACTGGAGCGCTATGTATCCTGAATCTAAGAAGCTCAAGATTTTGATTACTGACATTTTTTTGCGTTACTATTCTATTTAAATCAAGGAATTTGTCGTTTTCTAAAGTAAAAACTGGAGGAAAGTCAAACTATTTGGGGTTAATATGTGTATTTGATGTTAAAGAATTTAGTGATTACTGCACAAATGTTGTTTTGTAAGCAGCTTATTGTATTTCCTTCTTATTGCACTTCATGTTTTGTGAAATCTTTCATTGCTGAAAAGCTTTTTAATTGAAAAGGATGAGAGAAAAACACTTACAAAATTATATCACATTAAAAACAATTTTTGTTTACATGATGATTATGTCCCGAGCAGCATCATTTGTTTGCACAAGGACATAAACTTTGAGTGAACAAAAAAAGTTGTGTAACGGGTAGAAAATATATTTATATAAATTCAAGGACATGGCTGAAACTGAACTACACGCGGGCAGGCAGCAGGTGGAAAGTAAAGTCTTTTTTTTCCCCGGGGGAAATTAGATATTAAAAAAAGCAAACACCTCTGACCCCTTCACTTCTGACTTCCAATCAGGTGCAGAAACTAACCCAAGATCCCACAGGCTGTAAATCAGTTTGGCTGTTTGCCCACGTAAGACAGATTTATCCCGAACAAAAACCAAAATGTGACGGCTTCTTCTGCCAGTTGACACCAGAGAGGACGGATTAAACGCTTTGCTCAGGGGCACATCTGCAGCAGGGAAATGTTCTGCTGTGTGAAACCAACATTGCTGAAGTGGGTGATCTGAGTTACACAAGCAGGGGTCAGCGTGCCTGAGCGCTGCCCCCCGGCTCTCTGCAGCTGTCCGTGTTGGCAGCAGAAGCTGCCGGGCCCTGGCAGTCACCAGCGCTGTCAGATCAAGTCAATAACGATCTCCTGGAAGCTGTTCAACAACCCAAAGCCATCAGTCAGGGAAACAAAGCTCGGCCCACAGCTCGGTCTGGCCCAAAATGCAGCCATTCATCGCGAGGGAGAAGCCACAGCGCTGGCCAAGCCTTTCATGGCCAGAGAAAAGGATCTGTAACCAAACCGTGCTCAATTAAGGCTCAGATTCACCGGGGGAGATAAGGGCTAATCAATCATCCGTGACCGGGCCTTGTGCAAACAGCGTCGGGATCTGTGGGTCCGGAAGCGTCGAATTCAGCTGATGCCTCTCAGACAAAGGTGCGAGGGCTCGACCTGTCAAACACTTCTCACACTGAGCCGCCGCTGTGTCGGAAAAACAGGTCTGTGCAACAAGGGTGCTCTGTGCTGTCCCCTGTGGGTGAACGTCTGCTTATCATCACGTCACTGGAGGAAATGGATATACAGGAGGCCGACTGTTATCTAGAACTATCCAGCTCTCTTACCTCATCTGTGTCGGCATGGGAACCGTCTCTATCAGCGGCTGAGCACAGTGATGTAGAATCATTCACTTCAGAGTGTAATCTACTGTTGATTCAACAGCTCCACCTCTGGAAAGCTTTTGTTGTTCTCGTCGATGACGTGATTCTGCTTCTGTAGATTTAAACTCTCGAAGCTCTTTACCTGCTTTAACTTATCAGCAAGGTGGGAAAAAAAAACTGGGATCTGAAATAACTGTGAGGCTGAGATGAAGTCATCTGAGGAAACATGCAGGCACAGGATTTATCAGGTGAATACATATATAATATATATACGGAGGAAAGTCCGGAATAATGTGTCACCAAACACTGCTTCACTACACGGGTTTATTTTTAGAGGTTTAAATACAACGAGCATCACAGGAACTTTCCTGATTGGTTTCATCCCCTTTATACCTCATCATCTTTTTCTTATTTTACTAATAAACTTGATTTTGTTACCTTTATGGTCCCAAAGATCTCAAACTGTAAAACACAGCTACATACAAAACAATAACATCTGCTCTGTGACTGTGGTTGATGCTGTCAATGAGTTAGGTTTATGGGTTCCAATTGTGATATAATAGACAATAGTAATAATATGGAGATTATTTTATGTTTATTTATTAAATTAAGTGAGATTCAAGATTCAATATATTTATTGTGACAGTTTATATAAATATAATGGTGTGAAGAACTTTCAGGGAAGCTACAAAGATAAAGTAAACAGAACGAAAATGATAATAAGATTAATGCATATGTTTAAAGTTAATACACAGCAATAGAACAAACTCATAAATAAGTAATATGTAAATGTACTTTTCTAAAAAAGCAGTTCAGCTCTTTTTGGTTTTGCATCACTTTTCGTGCTGAATTCTTCTTCTCCTTTCCTCCCTGTGATGTTTGCTTTTCCTGAGCTGCCAAGCGACCAGACACCGAATCTTCAAGACCACAAATATACACGCTCTCGTGGAGTGGCTGCCGTCTGACTCACAGGTCACAACATGGACCGTCTTATATTTATATAAAACTGTCGTGGATTGTTACTTTTACTGTTGTAAAGTTGAAAAAGCCGCTGCAGCGCCTCCCTGCCTCCTCTGCTTCTGCTCACACGGGCAAAGTTTCCATCCCAGCAGACGTGTAACAGCAGCATGTTTTTCAGTGAGTCACCACCGGCAGTTGGGCACCTTTCAACTGTTGCCTGCTGGTGAGAATATCCACCGTCTCTCTCTCTCTGTGTCGCGTGGATGAGATGTCGGAGGAGAACCAGAGGCCGAGCAGAAGGCGGCTCCGTCTCTCTGTGAATCATCGTTCACCTCCTGCCTGCGGATTCTGACACTTTGCAGAAGTCTGACGAGCGTGTTCGTCTCCACGTGTCTTTCCCAGCACAGATGCACTCATACAGTCATCGCCACTCAGAGAGACATTTGATGATAACGACAGATGACTCCTGAAATTAGTTGCTTTTCAGATTAGAACAAGACATTCTAAGGTGATAACAAGAAAGTATAAATGAGAAAAACATGCAGAGTTATAGTTTGATTTTTATTATATCAATCGGTGATCCACCCAAGAATCACACTTTTCACTCATTGCAGATTTTTTTTAAGTTTCTTTATGTCCCAATAAATCTTGAGTTTGGATGTGAAATGAGTCAGATAACAAGAATACACACATGCAGGTAAACACAGTCATCGTGTCATCAGGTGGACGGAGCTCCCTCCGCCTGCAGAGGGCGGGCAGGGTTCGGGGTCACATCAGTTCCTGGGACACCGTGATGTGAGCGGCTGTGGTTGATTGGCCCAGAGCAGGACGGGGAATCAAGAACCTCTTTCACATCGCCCATCATCCCACGCTGCTCGCCGCTCTGAGTCTCAGCGGCCGGAGCTGCCGAGGACTCATTGTCATGCCGTCTGAGTTTCAGAGATGACAAGTCTGCAGTCGCTGGCATCTTCTCTCTCTTCTCCTCACGTCTCTTCTCAGAGTAAAAACTCTTGGCCGGGGAAAGATCCAGAGGAATGGAGGAACTAAACGAGCACAGATAAGAAGCTGTTGTCTTCACAAGGTTTGAAAACACATATTCTGTTTAACATAGTTGAAATTTGAGGCCTAATTGGCTGCAAGTGGACAAACTCCTGCTTGTTTATTCTCGTTATTTAAAAATCTGTTTGTTTCATTCCTCTCCTCCAGGTACCCTTGTTCTCAGGTTAATATCTCACCCCCCTCACAGTATAATTATGTGTTCCCCCACAGCAGGAATAAAGAACTCAGCTGTGAACCCTGCCCCCGGCCGCCCCTGACCGTCCTCTGCCCACTGTGCCTGACGAGTCACCATGGCAACTGACACAAAACTAATTTAGCTGAAATTTGGCTTCTGGGGAAAAAAGTGGACAGTTGTATTTGCTGTTTGCGCCGTGAAAACTCGTCTTTCATACCGTGCCAGAGAGCCTGCGAAGCTTTGTCCTCTATACAAATATGAGTGGCAACCCTGAACAAACATCATGGGCCTCCTCCTCCTCCTCCTCCTCCTCCTCCTCCTCCTCCTCGCTGGGATGAAGGTACCATGAGACTACTTTCTGGAGACTTAGAATAAAAGAGAACCGGTGGCACTGAGATTGATCTGGCTTTAATTAACCGTTATACAATGATGCACGAGCTCTGCCAACCAGCCGGCATGATTTACGGTCCGCCTGTGGGTGAATGGCTACAGGAGGTGGCTTCAGCTGGGCTCGTTCTTCTGTAAAATGTAGTCGGGGGTAATTTAACACCACAGGATTTCATTGAAAGTCTGAGACACAAAGAACACACAATCTGATTATTCTTGAGTCACCATTTAACTTCCCCTATTTTCTCAAACAATGATTCTTTTAATCAGACAATGTCAGTCACGTCCACATAAAAGTGCAAATAGAGCTCAGTGAGATGATGATATTTCTTCACGGGTAAAAAACATAAAAGCGGCAGAAACAAACGCACAAAGATCATCAATGTACAGATGTGACGTTATGAAGTTCTGAGCTTTGTCCAAAATGTTGTGTTTGTAGTAAAGTTACTGTATATATTACGAATTTATGTCTCTTCAAAACTAACCTCCCAACCGGCTGCCACGCCCCTGCCACCGCCACAAATTCCTGAACACCTGAACATCGATCTCACCTGGTTCAAGTGGTTTCTTCTTTTTAAGACTCGATGAGGGAAAAGCCTGCAAATCACTGACTAAGCATCTCACTCTCCACAATATCTCCCCCCTCTCTCAGACGAGGATCGAAGGCATTAGCATATCAAAGACCACGGCCCTGTCTGAACCTGCAGTGATCATGGAGGAGGAGGAGGAGGAGGAGGATGGAGGAGGAGGAGGAGGAGGAGGAGGAGGAGGAGGAGAGGAGGAGGAGGAGGAGGAGGAGGAGGAGGAGGAGGAGGGGGAGGAGGGAGGAATGAAGTCCGCCGGTCGAAGCTCGATGAGGGTTTTACCGCTGCTCCTCAGTCACAGGAGGAGAGGGAGTGTGCACCCACAGGACGCAGATTAGGAGGAAGACGAGGGGGAAGACTATGAAACCAGTGCCGGATGAGAGCTGTGCTTTCTGCCACGGGGCTCTGATTAAACCCAGCACACACATGCTGCAGAGGGAGTGAGGGGTGTTCAGCTGCAACCTGACACTTCACCACTAGATGTCACTAAATTCTACACACTGAACCTTTTAAATGTGGTTTCATAAGGGGACTGTGGCAGAGCTTAGTGACCTTTGACCTGCAGTTTGTCGATTGTTTAAGTAATAATGGTTCTTCTCATCTTGTCTCTCGCAGGTTCAAACAGCAGCAGGCGTCGCTGTAGCAGGTGTGGCCTTAGCAGCTTTAGGTGCAGTTCTGTTCAGCAGCCTTTCCGGCAAACAGGAAAAGAAAGAGGAAGACTACAGGAAGAAAACAAGAAGACATCATCAACACTGGCACTAATGAGACAGAAACATGACAAGAAAGATCTCTCCATTGTTTGAGTTGATGCAGCCGACATTGATTATGATTGAAACTATTTAAATAAACAATTTCACGTGTGCAGACTAGAGAGGAAACGGTTGTTGTGGTTCCTTCAACACAGTTAAAAAACTGGACCTTGAATCAGAACTAATTTAAGTCTTTCTTCAGTGAAAATTATTTTCCTAACTTCAAGACTTGAATCTAAACTGTGAATGTAAAAAATATATTTAGAAAAGACATTTATCATGTTTACATTTTTTCATTGTACTCATTTGTTTTGTTGTGATCAATTCTTCATTATATATTTAATGTAATAATCGAAGTAGAATTAAATGAAAACTATCTTCCACATGTTGTGTTAATTTACTTTTGAAACGCGTATCTGTACTTTGCAGGAAAATATAAGGATGTTAGATTTGTATTTGAAATTGTTTAAATCGTGCAAATGTTCTCTCACAGCTTCACAAATGGTCACAACCTGAATGCAGAGTTGCTGCTGCTCATTTCTAGAGAAATGAAACTCAGCCCACTTACAGGAAATGATGTGAAGTTGGGGGAAGTGCAGATGTGCAGTAGTCCAGTGCGCACACACACTCTGCGTCAGAAGCTGATAGACGACGAGCTGAAGTCATGGCACGAACGGTGAGTCTCCTGCTGCTCATGACTTACAGTAGATTTAGTTTTTGTTCCTTTACAGTGAAACTGTTTTAAGTTTTCTTTGTGAATATAAAAAAAAAAGTGAACAAAATACAGAGTTCTGGTCCATAAGGGGTCGACTGAACAAACTTAAGTTTTATAAACTTGAACCAAATGTAACTGAACAGAATCGGACCTGAACAAAACAAAAACAGATCCAACAAAGGGGAAGATATATAATGACTGATCAGAGCATTTCAGAAACAAAAGGAGCAAACACAGAAAGAGAGAGAGAAAGTGAAAGTGAGAGAGAGAGAGAGAGAGAGAGAGAGAGAGAGAGAGAGAGAGAGAGAAGAGAGAGAAAGTGAGAGAGAGAAATGTAATATAAATCAGGTCAGAAGGTAGACATAATAAATAAATGAATGTTAACTATTAACTAAAGTGAGTTATTGACAGTTAAAGTCCTTGTGTGACACAAAGTGACAGAAGTAAAATACATAAACATGAAGATCGGTCTTTGTAGTGGAAATAAATCAAAATACTGGAGGTAAAAATATCCATTTTCAGACATGTTTGAAATTATCTGTGCAATAACCACAACAGGTTAGTTTCTAAAGACGCTTTCACACCTTCCTGGTTTGTTCACGACCCTTTGACTTTTCACTTTTGTCTGAATTTAAATATCAGGTGTGAAAGGTTCCTCCGAACAAAAGAGGCGTTCAGGGTCAAACTGAACCGTGGGTTGGTTCGTTTGCAGAGTGAAAACTAGAACTGCAGAGTTTGGACTTTCTGATTTAATGCTGCCTCAACTTCTTCACAACTTCAACAGAACTTCTTGTTGTCTTCACCTCTGATGATTTAATGCTTGAACGACAAAAACGACTCAAGTAAACTTTCCTCCAAGTCCTGATACATTAGTGGAGTTTCTTTCGTACGTCAACCTGTGGCAGGGCTGTGTCGTCGTATGACCCTCGTGCTCGTGCTCACAAACAAATACAACAGGAAGCCACGATGAAGAGCACTTTGATCACTGCACATTTACATTGACTACATGTACACTTTATTATTTATATTTGTATTTTCATGTTTCTTGTTAGTTTAAAGGAAAACCAGGAGACCTGATCGAGATCTCCGTTATGGGTTCTATCAGCACTGGGCCGTCTACATCGGAGGAAATGAAGTGATTAATTTAGTTCCAGAGGGTGAGTGAAGTGATAACTATATTCACGTTAGAATATCACATGGACATGACGTGTATTTCATGATGGCACCTTCCTCCTTTCCTCTTTCTTTGCCTCCCTGTTCTTCCTGTTTGTCTTTTCTATAAAACACACAGGTGGTGCAGTCATCTGGCTTGTTGGCGCTTCTGAGCAGCAGAGCAGAGGTGAAGCGTGAGAAGTTCACCGACCTGGTCGGCAATGACCGTTACCAGGTCAACAATCTGCTGGATAACAAGTACAAGGCTCGTGAACCTTCCGTCATAGTGAAGGAGGCCTGTGAGATGGTGGGCCGTGTGCTACCGTACTACGTTATCAATAACAACAGCAAGCACTTTGCTACCGAGATGCGATACGGCAAGGCAGAGTCCCGGCAGGTGTGTATCTAACTGTTGGGTTCGTTAACCTCGTTAACTCTTCCACAGCAAAATCAGTGGGTAGATGTTGTGTTTTTTAAAAGGCGATTGACAGTCGACGAGTCTTCCTTTCTGTTTTCTCCACAAAGTGAGTCATGGTCTTGAACGCTCCGCTAACTGAGAAGCTCTCTCTACAACTCTGATATGACTCAAAGAATCAAAGAGACAGGATTCATAATAGTTATCTGAAGTGCATGTAGTGGAGATACTGATATTGGGGATATAAAACATTTATGATACTAATACATCAGCTGATATATATTCCTATGGTGTCGTTATCAAACCCTTATCACATAAATGTAAATGACGCTTGATATAATACTGTTTAATTTTAAACTCTACTTTAAATTAATATGAATATAAATAAAGGAAAATAAAGCAAATATATAGAGCGTGAAATGTGTGGAAACGATTAAAATGATCCTCGAAGAGGAATATAAATATTCTGAAAGGCTATTGCAGAGGAACTATGATTCATAATGTGGAAGATACATCTTTAAATATTAGTAATAGTAATTTAATGTTATTGTGGTAAATGTGTTTCATAAACAGGTTTAATCAGGTAAAGTTTAGTTTGTTTAGTTCAGTTTCTGCAGCCCACAGGGAAACCACATCTTTACATTATGAACAATCGTGTTTATAATAAAGTCAGATGCCATGTGAACAGAATGAATCAGAACATGATTTATAATAGAGTAAACAAGCTTCTGAAACATTTCAACTCTAATCACAGCAGAACAGATGTAGTTAAAACCATTTTATTGAGCCCTTTATCTATTTATTATCTATTTATTTAGTTAACACAATCTAGTGCAACTGAATACATGCAGATGTGAGTCCATTGTGATATTTCAAACACTACAGGAAGATGAACAAACTCTTTAATCACTGGGTTCATCTGTCACCTTCACTGTGTCGTATACATAATAATCCAGAAAGTGAAACCAACCATCTCACAGCCATTAAAGGTCCAGTGTGTACGATTCAGGTGAAAGGATCTATTGGCAGAAATTGAATATACAATAATCCTAGTGATGTTTCCACTAGTGTGTTTCATCTAAATTGTACGAATTGTTGTTTTCTTTACCCTAGAATGGGTCGTTTATATTTAAATACCTTATATGAACATACTTTAAATTTAAACGATTAATATTTCAATACTTTATATTTACATCAGGAGCAGGTCCTCTCCATGGAGAAAGCCATGTTTTTTTCAGTAGCCCAGACTGGACAAACTAAACCTTTTGAGTTTCTATGACGACTGAAGCTGCCACAGGTTCTCTCTCATGTTTGGAAGGGGGGGGTGTTCAGCTGCAACATGAAACTTAACCACTAGATGTCACTAGATTCTACACATTGAACCTTTAAGTGTGGTTTCATGAGGGGACTGTGGCAGAGCTTTACTGAGTGACATTCCACTCGTCCAGATTCTATTTGAATGAAAAATTATCAAAATGTTTTGACCTTCAGTTTGTTGATTATTTAAAAAACAACGGTTTGTCTCATCTTGTCTCTCGCAGGTGAAAAAAAAAGCTTTGGTCGCAGCCGTCGCAGGCATCGTGGCCGCCGCGATCGTAGGCCCCGGTGTCGCTGTAGGACTCGCAGTAGGTGGGGCATATTCTTTCTGTACAGCTCTGTTTAGCAGTAGTCGTTCCAGCAGTTAAGAGGAAGAGGAAGACAACAAGAACAAAACAAGAATAAATCCAGAAACACTGGCAACAATGAATGTTGGCATGCATCTGACAGTGATTATGATTTAAACTATTTTAATAAATGATTTCACTTTTGCAATCTGGAGAGAAAAAGGTTGTTGTTCAACACAGTTAAAAGACTTGACCTTGAATCAGATAAAACAATAAGGCATTAAATCATCTGGATGATTAGAATAAAGACACATCTCTTCAGACTTCAGCTTGGATTATAGAATAATACAAATAAATAATATATACTTCTATATCTGTTTAATAGCACCTCTATATCTAGTAGCACTTATATAACACTTACATATAGCACTTTGTAGTTTGGCTTTCTTGAAGCAAATTGTACTTGATTCTTGTTGCTCTGGGTTTGTTCTCATGGTTGATGCACTTATTGTCACTTTGGATAAAAGCGTCAGCTAATTGAAATGTGATGTGATGTGATGTTAGGGATGTTTCTTTGTCTTTCATGTTATTTTTCACTTTTTAAACGGATCAAATAATCATTTGCACACAATTTATTTGCAATAAAACACAATTTAAGATAAATTTCTTCAGTGTAAATGATTTTCCTCATTTAAAAAAATATATTTAGCAAAGACATTTTTCACATGTTTCCATTTTTTGTTGCGTTGTGATCAATTCTTCATTATATATTTAATGTAATGACCGAAGTAGAATTAAATGAAAACTATCTTCCCAATGATGGATGTGTTTTTTATTTCATCATGTGTGTGTGTGTGTGTGTGTGTGTGTGGGGGGGGGGGGGGGTGCATGCTCTTATGTCTCTATCTCTGTGAGGACCAATATGGGTGTTATAACTTTCAAGTGGTCAGGACGTTTTTTTGAAAGTGGGTCTGATGTAAGTGTTGAGATGAGGGTGACACTTGTAGCTGTGATGGTTCGAGTGTCTCTTGGCCCGGGAGCAGGACGTACTGTATTACAGCTGCTTTTCACAAAAAGCACAGCAGCATTGATCTGAGTGGTGGGGGGGGGGGGGGGATTTCTCCAAACATCCTGCAGAGCTAAAAGGACGACGGGATCCCAGTGTTGCTCTGACTGAGGCCTTCCTGTTTCAAGCTCTCAACGAGGAGCTGGGGAGAAGTGAAACTTACAGCTCTCCCAGTTTGGACGTGTTCCTGAACATAAGATCTGATCCTCGGGCTGTGACTCGCCGGACACCTCAGTACTTATGTGGCAGAATAGTGGAGCAGGTAAGAGAGCGGCAGAAATGTCTGCACCGCATTGTTCTCCTCTCTGGGTCTTTTCTCATTGTATGACTTTGTAGTGGTTCAAGGTGGTTCCCCCCCCCCTCACCAGAAGTGATCCTTAAGGCGCTGTTGGTATGTTCACTCTTCCTCGGCCTCGTGAGTATTCATCAATACTGGTTATTTAACCGGTGCTTTGTTGTAGGTGACGTCACAGCTGTGAACCGTTTATTTTTTTCTGGTATAAATTGATATTGTTCTGGGGTTGTTTCTTTATTTTTGTTTCTTTGATTGAACCGTATGGAGCCCTACTGATGTGTGTTCCTCTATATTTTACAGGAGCTGAGAGCCGAAGGTGGTGGAGGCTGGTGTTTTTGGTGGTGTTGTCTCGCTCCTGTGTGCTGTGCTATTCACCCCCAATCCGGTTTTCCACTGTTGTGTGTGTGTGTGTGTGAGGATGTGTGTGCACGTGTGATTGTGGTGACTCTCCTAGGGATGCCCCTCCACTTTCACTAGCCTGCCTCTACACTGGTAAGCCTCAGCCCTGGACCACCCCCCCCCCCCCCTCCCTTCTTACATGTGAATGGTGTGATGGCTCTTTTAAATATTTAAATTGTGAATTGAAATAAATATATTATTGTCGGATGGAACCACATCTCACGCTCCATAGTGTACTGAACCTGATTGCCTTATGGTTAATATTGGTTGGAAGTCATCAATACTCCCTGGATTAATATTCCAGGTTGGCGTTGTTGGCTTCTTCGTGATTGGACTATTTAAGTGTTAAATTAGACGAGTCAATCACTTCGTTTGCCACACTTACATCGTGCAAATGTTCTCTCACAGCGTCACAAATGGTTGAAACCTGAACGCACCTGCTGTACAATTCATAAGAAATGACACTCAGCCCTCTGCTAGTAAATGATTGTTACATTAGGTCCGTGCAGGCAGGTTATAAAGTTTCTTTATCTGCAGTAGTCCAGTGCACATACACAGTCTGCTTCAGAAGCTGATAGACGAAGAGGTGAAGACATGGCACCAACGGTGAGTCTCCTGCTGCTCATTAGTTACAGTAGATTTAGTTTTGTCCCTTTAGAGTGAAAAGGTTTAAATGTTCTTTGTGCGTGACAAGGTGAAGGCACGGACATGATGTCATAAATAGGTGTAGATTAAAATATATCAACAAACTTCACTTTGAGGTTGTTCACGTAATTTGTGCACGGTTTTTCACATATGAGTAAAACAACAACATTATCATTTTAATGCAGCTTCAAAATGTAATTCTATCAAAGAGTTTACAATAGAAACCAGAATAAACAGGATGAAGTGTGTGATCACAGCTGCTTTTCAACAATAAACAAATTAATTTAGCTAAAAGTGAACAAAATACAGAGTTCTAGTCCATAAGGGGTCGACTGAACAGAACTTAAGTTTTATAAACTTTAACCAAATGTAACTGAACAGAATCGGACCTGAACAAAAACAAAAACAGATCCAACAAAGGGGAAGATATATAATGACTGATCAGAGCATTTCAGAAACAAAATGAGCAGAGGAGAGAGAGAGAGGAGAGAGAAGAGAGAGAGAGGAGAGAGAGAGAAGAGAGAGAGAGAGAGAGAGAGAGAGAGAGAGGAGAGAGAGAGAGAGAGAGAGAGAGAGGGGAAATGTAATAAGAATAAAGTCAAAAGGTAGACATAATAAATAAATATATGTTAACTATTAACTAAAGTGAGTTATTGACAGTTAAAGTCCTTGTGTGGCACAAGTTGATGTAAAATACATAAACATGAAGATCGGTCTTTGTAGTGGAAATAAATCAAAATACTGGAGGTAAAAATATCCATTTTCAATCAATCAATCAATCAAATTGTATTTGTGTAGCCCATATTCACAAATCACAATTTTTCTCAAAGGGCTTTAACCGGGTGTGACATCCTCTGCCCTTAACCCTCAATTTCAGACATGTTTGAAATTATCTGTGCAATAACCACAACAGGTTAGTTTCTAAAGACGCTTTCACACCTTCCTGGTTTGTTCACGACCCTTTGACTTTTCAGTTTTGTCCGAATTTAAATATCAGGTGTGAAAGGTTCCTCCGACCAAAAGAGGCGTTCAGGGTCAAACTGAACCGTGGGTTGGTTCGTTTGCAGAGTGAAAACTAGAACTGCAGAGTTTGGACTTTCTGATTTAATGCTGCCTCAACTTCTTCACAACTTCAACAGAACTTCTTGTTGTCTTCACCTCTGATGATTTAATGCTTGAACGACAAGGACGTTCATTTTGTGAGAGTAAAATCTAAATGATGACAGAGTTCCAACAAAACTAATGAAATCAATGGGTTCATTAGTTTTCTCCCATCAAACGAAACACTCCCTTTTTGACATGCACTTTATTCAAACCACTTGGTGAATACAGCACCTGAACACGTGGATGTCAGAAACACATGTTGTCAACAATCTAATCAATGTCACGTGAAGGTGGTCTCAGTCCACGAAGCTGATGACCACAGGACGTACGTATCTCTGACAAATGTTTAGTGCGCTCCATGAATTACAATGTGAAACCAAATCCAAACAGATCAAATGGAAACAATGTTGGTTTCAGACTTTTAGGTGTGAAAACGACTCAAGTAAACTTTCCTCCAAGTCCTGATACATTAGTGGAGTTTCTTTCGTACGTCAACCTGTGGCAGGGCTGTGTCGTCGTATGACCCTCGTGCTCGTGCTCACAAACAAATACAACAGGAAGCCACGATGAAGAGCACTTTGATCACTGCTCATTTACATTGACTACATGTCCAGTTTATTATTTATATTTGTATTTATATGTTTCATTTTAGTTTAATGGAAAACCAGGAGACCTGATCGAGATCTTCCGTGGGCCCTATCAGCACTGGGCCGTCTACATCGGAGAGAATGAAGTGATTCATTTAGTTACAGACGGTGAGTGAAGTGATAACTATATTCATGTTAGAATATCACATGGACATGACGTGTATTTCATGATGGCACCTTCCTCCTTTCCTCTTTCTTTGCCTCCCTGTTCTTCCTGTTTGTCTTTTCTATAAAACACACAGGTGGTCAGTCATCTGGCTCGTCGGAGCTTCTGAGCAGCAGAGCAGAGGTGAAGCGTGAGAAGTTCGCCGACATAGTCGGCAATCACCGTTTCAAAGTCAACATTCTGCTGGATAAAAGCCGCAAGGCTCGTGAACCTTCCGTCATACTGAAGGAGGCCTGTGCGATGGTGGGCCGCGAGCTATCGTACAACGTTGCCACTTACAACAGCGAGCACTTTGCTACCGAGATGCGATACGGCAAGGCAGAGTCTCGGCAGGTCGGTATCTAACTGTTGGGTTCGTTAACCTCGTTAACTCTTCCACAGCAAAATTAATGGGTCATGGTGTTGAACACTCTACTAACTGAGAAGCTCTCTCTACAACTCTGATATGACTCAAAATCAATCAATCAATCAAATTTTATTTGTATAGCCCATATTCACAAATCACAATTTGTCTCATAGGGCTTTAACATGGTGTGACATCCTCTGCCCTTAACCCTCAACAAGAGTCAGGAAAAACTACCAAAAAAACTTTTAACAAGGTAAAAAGAAGGTAGAAACCTCAGAGAGCCACATGTGAGGGATCCCTCTCCCAGGACGGACAGAAGTGCAATCGATGTCAAGTGTAAAGGAGAACATCATCAAGATAAGTGTTTTAGCAGCATTGATAAGAATAAACACTTTGTAGCATAACTGAAGGTCAATGAATTGATGGATTATTGTCAGTAATGGTCGAGTATCTGAGTCCTGCTGCAAACATAGTCTACTGTCCGCAGCCATCACGATCATGATCCACCATCAAGATCGGATGCCACTATAGTCCACAGTCATTGTCCACTGCCGCCATTAGGATCCATCATCAGCTGCCACCTCGATCGTCTCTTTGATTCAAAAGAATCAAAGACACAGGATTCCTAATAGTTATCTGAAGTGCATGTAGTGGAGATACTGATATTGGGGATATAAAACATTTCTGATACTAAAACATCAGCTGATATATATTCCTATGGTGTCGTTATCAAACCCTTTG
Source organism: Reinhardtius hippoglossoides (assembly GCA_006182925.3). Lineage (NCBI taxonomy): Eukaryota > Metazoa > Chordata > Actinopteri > Pleuronectiformes > Pleuronectidae > Reinhardtius > Reinhardtius hippoglossoides. The sequence goes on from CM031679.1 coordinate 1,984,010, forward strand.
GCGCCCCCCAACATACACACGCAAATTGTCATGCATCCCCAAGAACTTTTGGACTGTATACAGATGCACACACAGGCAGACAAAATTGTAGGCTATAAAAAATAATAAAAATATATAATAAAGAATATAAAAAGAGTCTGAAATCTACTGTACTGACAGCTCGCTAGCTATTTATGTCGACAAAGATAAACATGAATGATTTCCCACAATCGGGGTGATTCTTACCTCTATATTGTTCTTTCTTCTCCTCCTCTACTTTGCAGCGCTTTCTGAATTGTGCACCTGAGCATTTAATCCTTTTTTGACTCATCTTTGACTGTAACCGCAGTCTAACCCCGCAGCGTGAAGGTCGGGGAGAACCTCAAGTAAACTTTCCTCCAAGTCCTGATACATTAGTGGAGTTTCTTTCGTACGTCAACCTGTGGCAGGGCTGTGTCGTCGTATGACCCTCGTGCTCGTGCTCACAAACAAATACAACAGGAAGCCACGATGAAGAGCACTTTGATCACTGCACATTTACATTGACTACATGTCCAGTTTATTATTTGTATTTGTATTTTCATGTTTCTTTTTAGTTTAATGGAAAACCAGGAGACCTGATGGAGATCAGCCGTTGGGGCTATCAGCACTGGGCCATCTGCATCGGAGAGAATGAAGTGGTTCATTTAGTTAACGAGGGTGAGTGAAGTGATAACTATATTCACGTCAGAATATCACATGGACATGACGTGTATTTCATGATGGCACCTTCCTCCTTTCCTCTTTCTTTGCCTCCCTGTTCTTCCTGTTTGTCTTTTCTATAAAACACACAGGTGGTCTGTTATCTTGTGCGTCGTCAAATCCAGGCAGCAGCAACGGAAAAGTATTGCAACAGAAGTTTGCCGATGTGGTCGGTAATGACCGTTACCAGGTCAACAATCTGCTGGACAATAGGCGCAAAGCTCGCGAACCTTCCGTCATAGTGAAGGAGGCCTGTGCGATGGTGGGCCGCGAGCTACCGTACGACGTTATCACTTACAACTGTGAGCACTTTGCTACCGAGATGCGATACGGCAAGGCAAACTCTTGGCAGGTGTGTATCTAACTGTTGGGTTCGTTAACCTCGTTAACTCTTCCACAGCAAAATCAGTGGGTAGATGTTGTGTTTTTTAAAAGGCGATTGACAGTCGACGAGTCTTCCTTTCTGTTTTCTCCACAAAGTGAGTCATGGTCTTGAACGCTCCGCTAACTGAGAAGCTCTCTCTACAACTCTGATATGACTCAAAGAATCAAAGACACAGGATTCATAATCGTTATCTGAAGTGCATGTAGTGGAGATACTGATATTGGGGATATAAAACATTTATGATACTGATACATCAGCTGATATATATTCCTATGGTGTCGTTATAAAACCCTTATCACATAAAATGTAAATGACGCTTGATATAATACTGTTTAATTTTAAACTCTACTTTAAATTAATATGAATATAAATAAAGGAAAATAAAGCAAATATATAGAGCGTGAAATGTGTGGAAACGATTAAAATGACACTCGAAAGGAATATAAATATTCTGAGAGGCTATTGCAGAGGAACTACTGATTAATAATGTGGTAGATATATCTTTAAATATTAGTAATAGTAATTTAATGTTATTGTTGGTAAATGTGTTTCATAAACAGGTTTAATCAGGTAAACTTTAGTTTGTTTAGTTCAGTTTCTGCAGCCCACAGGGAAACCACATCTTTACATTATGAACAATCGTGTTTATAATAAAGTCAGATGCCATGTGAACAGAATGAATCAGAACATGATTTATAATAGAGTAAACAAGCTTCTGAAACATTTCAACTCTAATCACAGCAGAACAGATGTAGTTAAAACTCATTTTATTGAGCCCTTTATCTATTTATCTATCTATTTGTTTATTTAACACAACCTGACACTTTACCACTAGATGTCACTAGATTCTACACCTTGAACCTTTAAGTGTGGTTTCATGAGGGGACTGTGGCAGAGCTTTACTGAGTGACATTCCACTCGTCCAGATTCTATTTCAATAAAAATATATGTATCTAAATGTTTTGACCTTCAATTTGTCGATTGTTTAAAAAATAACGGTTTATCTCATCTTGTCTCTCGCAGGTTTTTAAAGCAGCTGTGTACACAGCCTTCACAGGCTTGGGCGTCTCAGCCGTCGGCGCCTCAGCCATGGGCGCCTCACCCGTGGGTGTTTCGGTTGCCACAGTCGCCAAATGCGTATCCAAGTAGATGGTGCATTTGCTTTATGTAGATCTCTGATACGCAGTCGTTCCAGCAGTGAAGAGGAAGAAGAAGACAACAAGAAGAAAACAAGAACAAATCCCAAACACTGGCAACAATGAATGTTGGCATGTATCTGACAGTGATTATGATTTAAAATAATAAACAATCTCACTTGTGCAATCTGGAGAGAAAAAGGTTGTTGTTCAACACAGTTAAAAGACTTGACAATAAATTTGGTAATCAGAAAAAATATTAAAAATGTTAACATTAAATAATGACTTTAATTGATTAAAGTTACCTCGGGGCACCACCCTTCAAAGGAAGGGAAAAGATAGACAATTTATTGATTAAGTCTCATGAAAGTACTCACTACAAATTTGGAACTCTGATTAACAATTAAATGAATAACTATAACCAAAATTAACATATAGATAGTTAGCAAAGTTGAAGGATAGAGTTCTTGACAGTGTAGAGTTTGGCAAAATTCACACTTATGCAACATTAATGAAAACAACATTTGTGAAAGAAAAACATTTATTATGAAGATAATAAAGTATAAATACACAAATTACTAAAGGTGTACTTACTATATAAATTTGTGTATGTGAGTATGCGTGTGTGTGTGTCTGTGTGTCTGTGTTAGTGTGCTTTCAAGATAACGGGCCGCCCTTTGGAATGTTTATGACATGTGGCGGGGGTCAGAGAGATGTGTGGGGAGATATGCGTGTGTGTGTGTGTGTGTTGGTGCCAGGTTAGAGAAAGTAGCTAGTTGCATGCAGAGAAAGACTGTGAAGAGCATAAAATAACTAACATTAACTTTCAAATAACTTGTAACCAAAATATCACAGCAACACGAATCAAACTTATAAACATCACACGGAATCGAATAAACAATCTTTGCTTAGCCTAGTATAATTGTTAAGCCCAGTTGTGTTACCCGTCCATGGAAAGGAAAAAAAAGGGTTGCTGTGCTGTTTGAAGTTCTGTGAAGTCGTCTTGCTGGTTTGTGGCTCCTGCAGGACCTGCAGGTGTCGCTGCTTGAAGGTTGGTAGAGCTTGGATTGGGAGGAGGTTTCCTTGTTGAGGTGAGTGGAAAGCTGCACCTCTCCTCCATTGAATTTGAGCAGACCGAAAAGGTGAGCTCCTCTCGGAGGGTTGCGTTGAGTTGAGTAATCGAAAAGAGTGAGCTGGACAGTCACCCTTCTCCTCTGAGAGTTTTGTGGAAAGAGAAAGGAGGGGGCGAGAACTGGGCTTCTATTGGCATGGTGACCTCATGGGTCATGGGGCCCAGAGTGACCAATAGTGGTTGAAACTTGTGTCCCGGTTTTCACACCTCTGTGTGACGTTGACGCGCCCTGGGAGACTGAGTTCTGGAGGCTCTGGTTTTCTCCAGAACAAAGGACATGCGGCCTTCGTCTTTTGACTACACATGTAGGCCGAACTGTAGTTCACAAATACCAGGTCCCAACAACGTGTAAATCATTATGAGGAGTTTCTCACTTTCTCACAAACTACATATCAATGACAATGTCAACCTTATTTTTATCGCACATATAACCCTTGTGTTGTCCCTGCTTCTCCCGGCTGTTGGCTCCCTCACATAGCCCCCCCCCCCCCCCCCATATTAGGGCGCACACGTAGCGCAATAGACATGTGAGCAGCCCTTGCAGATGTATTTGTTACACCCGCGGCACATGGTGTGAGTTTTACAGTCCTTCTTCCTGGGGCATATCTGACACCTCTTCCTCTTACTCGCCCCGAGCGGGGCTGCTGCTAGGGGTATGGAGGAGGCCGGACACTCGGGTCGAGCGTCGTAGTCAACAGCTCTCTGTGCGGCAGCGGCGGCGGCTTTTACAGCCTTCACAACCGCGGCAGAGTCACCAGAGCTTTTCCCAGCTGCTCCAGGAACACCCTCCGCTTGTTCCGCTTGCCCAGCATCCAGTCTGGGTTGATCTCTCTCCATATCACGAAGGCGTTGTAGGAAGAGACATCTAGAATGTTGTGAAATATGACCAGGGGCCAGCACGCGGTCATCCTCCTGCAGCTGTACGTTCCGATCACCTTGTCTAGGTTGTCCACGCCACCTTTGTTGCGGTTGTAGTCCAGGACGATGACCGGTTTCCCGTCCTCGCGGTCGCTGATGTCGGCCTCAGGGTGCCGTGTGCTCAGGAGATCCACATTCCTGTTTTTCTTTGGGATGTAGGACACAAGAGTGGCAGTGGGCGTGAATGCGAACTTGGATGAGAACACCTCTCTTCCCCTGACCGCGAGCAGCCCGGTCGGGAGCTCCGGCTTGTTCTTCTGAACAGTGCCGACCACGGTGAGCTTCCTCTCCAGGAGCTGCCGCGCGAGTTGGTAGGAGGTGAAGTAATTGTCGCACGTGACGTTACGACCATGCAGTCCCTCCGTTACATCGAGCACTACCCGCAACCCCTGGTTCCGTTCTGGGCGTCCGCCGCTCAGCTTTCCGGTGTACACTTGCATCTTCCAAGCGTAGCTTGATTTCGCATCGCAGGCCACCCACGACTTGATCCCGTATTTCGCCGGCTTGCTGGGCATGTACTGACGGAATGGACACCGGCCTAGAGAGAAAAACAGGAGGAGAAGAGATGAGAGGAGATGAGATGAGGACGAGGACTAGCAGCCGCTATCTACATAACATAACATAACATAACATAACATAACATAACATAACATAACATAACATAACATAACATAACATAACATAACATAATAATAGTAATAATTAAAAAAAGACTAACCTCTGAACGGAACCAGTTGCTCGTCCATGGTCACTTCGGGCCCCGGGTTGTAGAGGTGCGGTAGCCGCGACACCCACGTGTCCCAGACCTCTCGCACGGCCGCCAATTTGTCCGTGGCTCGTCTTGTGCGTCTTGTCTCGCGGTCGTCGAAGCGCAGCAGTCTGGAGTACGTGTGGAAGAGTTTTAGGGGCATCGTGGCACGAAATATCGCCCGGCCGCTCTCTGCGTCCCACAGGCTGGCGGCGGCCTCGCCCCGGGACCTGTACACGCCCGCTAAGATCAGCAGCCCTACGTAGGCGCGCAGGTCGTCTCGTCCATCCCTTTCCATTCGTCACCGTATTTTCTACGACCCTCCCGATTCGTCATCTCCAGGATGATGTTCTCTACCGTCGGTGTGATGAACAGGTGGAACGTCGAGGCAAGGTCACCGGTGCGGGACGTCGCGTGGATCGTGGGGCCCCGGAGGACCCCGCTTTGAGCCGCAGCAGAGGAGGAGGAGGAGGAGGAGGAGGAGGAGGAGGAGGAGGAGGAGGAGGAGGAGGAGGAGCAGTGGCCCTCTGCTCGGCTGTACGCCCTCGAGGACCATGTTATTTCCCCGTTTCTTGAGGGGAAGGTCTCTCTTTCCACGAGTCCGGTGGTGGTGGTGGTGTCGCCGCTGTCTTGTCCTTCTTCTTCTTCTTCTTCCGAGGATGACGAATCTGCAGGAGCATCACCCACTGGGTCGTAGTCTTCGTCACCATCGTCGTCTTCGACTTCTTCGCTATCGCCGTTGTCTCCGTCTCCGTCCTCTCGGTCTGCTTCTCGGTCTGCTTCTCGGTCTGGCTCTTTCGCGTCCTCTTCGGGTTAAGAGGATGGTTGCTGGGAGAATAGCTGTTGGAGAACCTGTTCTCTGGTGAAACGCTCCTGACGCGACATCGTGCCATGGTCCGTGAGAGAGTGGCACACTGAGACTTATATATGGGTCTAATGAACCCCCCCTTGATTATCAATTGGAATCAGGTGTGGGTCTAAATGACCCCCGCAGAGCACCACAGCGCCCCCTCTGGGGGTCTAAATGACCCCTCCCATGACAATCCATTGGTCTCAATTACCCAAGGAGAATTGGATAATGACAATAATTGGGTCACCCTGACCGGCCAGGGCTTGCGTATGATCACACGCACGCACGCACGCACACACACACACACACACACACACACTCACGCACGCACACACACACACACACACACACACACACACACACACACACACACACACACACACACACACACACACACACACACACACACACTCTGGGTCAAATAGACCCAGGAACAACACAAGGGTTAAAGCAAATGGTTTGACCAAAGTGCTTCTCAAAGTAAAAGGTACAACAAGAAAACAGCAATACGTAATATATCAAAATACTGATGATAATAAAATAAAATTAAATTAAATCTGCTGGGATAAAAACCAAAGAGGCCAAAGCGAAGAGTTTTTAATGATGATTGTATCATATACATTTAATTTCATATAAATGAAAGACAAAGGAAACATTTCTTAGTTCTATATAATATGTATTGACTCCACAAGTTCACATTTTAAAGCTGTTGGTATCATTTCATGCATACAATTTCAATACGTAATAGTTAATCATGCATGTTTATCTCTTGCCCTGTAAGTGACTTCACCTTTGTTACCTTGTGATTGAGCTTTTACAGGAATCTCACCTGAACGCCATGCGAGCGTCTGTCTGTCAACCGGCTGCCACGCCCCTGCCACCGCCACAAATTCCTGAACACCTGAACATCGATCTCACCTGGTTCAACTGGTTTCTTCTTTTTAAGACTCGATGAGGGAAAAGCCTGCAAATCACTGACTAAGCATCTCACTCTCCACAATATCTCCCCCCTCTCTCAGACGAGGATCGAGCTGCGGACGCACAACCACCAGTCGATACTTTAAACAGACATGAAAAAGAGGAAGGCATTAGCATATCAAAGACCACGGCCCTGTCTGAACCTGCAGTGATCATGGAGGAGGAGGAGGAGGAGGAGGAGGAGGAAGGAGGAAGCTCGACAAGGGTTTTACCGCTGCTCCTCAGTCACAGGAGGAGAGGGAGTGTGCACCCACAGGACGCAGATTAGGAGGAAGACGAGGGGGCAGACGATGAAACCAGTGCCGGATGAGAGCTGTGCTTTCTGCCTCGGGGCTCTGATTAAACCCAGCACACACATGCTGCAGAGGGAGTGAGGGGTGTTCAGCTGCAACCTGACACTTCACCACTAGATGTCACTAAATTCTACACACTGAACCTTTTAAATGTGGGGGACTGTGGCAGAGCCTAGTGACCGTTGACCTGCAGTTTGTCGATTGTTTAAGTAATAATGGTTCTTCTCATCTTGTCTCTCGCAGGTTCAAAGAGCAGCTGGGATCGCAGGCGTCGCTGTAGCAGGTGTGGCCTTAGCAGCTTTAGGTGCAGTTCTGTTCAGCAGCCTTTCCGGCAAACAGGAAAAGAAAGAGGAAGACTACAGGAAGAAAACAAGAAGACATCATCAACACTGGCACTAATGAGACAGAAACATGACAAGAAAGATCTCTCCATTGTTTGAGTTGATGCAGCCGACATTGATTATGATTGAAACTATTTAAATAAACAATTTCACGTGTGCAGACTAGAGAGGAAACGGTTGTTGTGGTTCCTTCAACACAGTTAAAAAACTGGACCTTGAATCAGAACTAATTTAAGTCTTTCTTCAGAGAAAATTATTTTCCTAACTTCAAGTCTTGAATCTAAACTGTGAATGTAAAAAATATAAAATATATTTAGAAAAGACATTTATCATGTTTCCATTTTTTCATTGTACTCATTTGTTTTGTTGTGATCAATTCTTCATTATATATTTAATGTAATAATCGAAGTAGAATTAAATGAAAACTATCTTCCACATGTTGTGTTAATTTACTTTTGAAACGCGTATCTGTACTTTGCAGGAAAATATAAGGATGTTAGATTTGTATTTGAAATATTTTAAATCGTGCAAATGTTCTCTCACAGCCTCACAAATGGTCAAAACCTGAATGCAGAGTTGCTGCTGCCCATTTCTAGAGAAATGAAACTCAGCCCACTTACTGGAAATGATGTGAAGTGGGGGAAGTGCAGATGTGCAGTAGTCCAGTGCGCACACACAGGATGTGACAGAAGCTGATAGATGAAGAGCTGAAGACATGGCACGAACGGTGAGTCTCCTGCTGCTCATGACTTACAGTAGATTTAGTTTTTGTTCCTTTACAGTGAAACTGTTTTAAGTTTTCTTTGTGAATATAAAAAAAAGTGAACAAAATACAGAGTTCTGGTCCATAAGGGGTCGACTGAACAGAACTTAAGTTTTATCCTCATATACTCATCCCATATAAATGTAAAGTACAATTTAAAAACTGTTATAACCGCTGCTTCAAAAGTGAAAAGGTAATTTGTGAATTTAGTCACGTCACACTCAGCTTCATGCCACGTCACTCGTTAACGTCAATGCGGTAGAGGGCTGGTCCAATCACAGCCTCGTGAAGGAAGCGT